>JXWZ01006058.1:0-10890 GCA_000956215.1 Anopheles farauti No. 4 | reverse complement strand
ATTTAAGCTCCTGCTCAATAGAGGAGCAAAGTGAATTCATTTTACGAAGAAAAATCACCTGAAAACTACATCCACCTACCAACATCATCAGCGTTTGACGGTGTTGCATCCAGTTCATGCAAAATAATAAAAAATTGCGCCAATAAAAACTTTTCCCAGCACAACTACGCGCGGGATGGCGCCATGAAATTGCTTTACGCTCAAAGATCTTTATCCATCACACGGCTAGTGGAGCCGCTAGTACAGAGTGGTACGCGAAAAGCGGTGGGCCAAGAAAATCATTGCCATTTGCCTTGGGGGCGTTGTTTTCCATTAACAGTTCATTTTCGCTGCTGATGATTGCGCATCCGGCCGGCCGCTAGAAAGGATTCGCCCTTGGCGTACGACGTCGGAGCGCATGGAGGACGACGATAATTCAACACCGGGAAGAATAAGGACGCATCGATATGCAACAGGGCGGCTAGCTGGTGTGCACGATGATTGGTAGAACTGACGGCAAAGTGTGATAATTACATTTCGACCCTGAAATGCCGACAGCGCAGGATACGGTGAAAATCATGAGAAGTAGCTACCGCCTCGCCTGAAATTGTTGGATTCGGGATGGACTTGCTGGGTCGTACTGTTTTGCCATCGGTTCATTTATGAGTCGATAAACGAAAAAGACAGAAAAGGTTGAAATGGCGGAACCGGCTGCATACTAAAGACTTCCAAGCGGGCCGATAGTGAAGTATCAACGAGCTCAACGTGATGTAAGGCACGAAAGGTATAGAATGTAGCCGATATAAAGGATCGGAGCTCTCCAGAGCGTTTACTTAATGCCTCCAAATTCACTATGTAACGGAGATCAACAACAGAACGTAAATCTTCATTGAAGATTTCGAAACCAATGAATGTAGATAGTTATACCAATCAGGCATTTCTTTAAAACATGCAAATGCCTAAATCTAACGACGAACTGAAGCTGGTCTTGTCTGTAGAAATGATCAGATCGTTAAGTTCATCGAACAAATATAGAGAATTTGGAGAACCAAAACAGATCATTGCTTCCTATGTTGCCATTATGATATTTATTAAACGAAGACTGTGAGTGAGCGAGTTTCGAGTGGGTTCGTAATGCGCAAAAGCGCATTAAAATAGACAAGATAAGAACAAAACATTCATTTTGTTCAAACGCTAATAGCTTAGCCTGTTCCAGCACAGAAAAAGATACATCCTACGAACAAGCAAGTGCTGGCACATCGTGCGATTAAATTACTTCGACGTAAAAAGGAACCGCTTCGCATAACATCCATCCAAAGCAGACACGACGCGCGTGCCTCCGTGCCAGAGGCCGGACACTGGTGGCGCTTGGAAACTACTGAAACGTCGTCGCTGCTACCACGACGCCATTATCACGTTGTCTTGCGCCATTCCAGTTAACATTTCACACCCTTCCGTTCCGTCGCCCATGCGCCCCGTCCATTTGGCGGCCAGTGTTGGTGACGCTATCGAAAATGGCCTGCCGGCGAGTAGTGCTGAGTCGCGACACGTTAACACTCCGACACACGGGCAGGCAGCAGTAGCAGGCGCCTGCTGCCTTGCGTATATGCTAAACAGAGCACTCTTTGGCCAATTTGAATATCTTTATTTCGACGCATATATATCCCCACCATGGCAAGAGTTTGTCGTCGTCAAGCGCCACCCGGTCCCCTCGCTGATAGTAGAGGTAGGATGCTTTTTAATTTTTTTTAAAACAGATTTTAAGATTTTGGAATTTGTACAGGCTTCTATACCAACATATGAGCTTTAGAACTAAACGTGTTCTAAGAACAGATCATACATGTTTCTTGTGTTCTACATAATTTTAAAAAACTTGACATCAAACGCTTCCATCAAAACAGTAAAACTCTGATTGCTTTCCAAGCAGTATATTCTCGACCAAAGGGCGAAAAGAAAATACTGCTTTGAAATTAAAGTGTATAAAAAAGAAAAACTAGCAGGCAACGTATGCACAGGAGGTACATTCCAGGGTAAATACTTCAAATAATAACTTCTTTTCGATCAAGGGTGAACTACCAAGCGTCTCCATGTGCGAATGTTTGATTTTATTTCAGGGGAATTTCGTACAGGACGACAAAGCTCCCCAATTAATTTAATGACTACCTTAACATTGTACAGTTCCAAATGTCATAAATGTCTGAAATTACCGAACGTACTCTAACATAGACATTCTACAAAACAAACTAAAAACCAACAGTTCTCCTCTTTCCAAACGAACGACAATGAACCCGACGACATTGCCAAAAAATAATGCCAATTTTGGGTCGTACAAGTATGAACAAAAATTAGCGCCAATCGGTGGCAAACAAAAACGCTCATCCCAACCCCCATGTAACGGGCTGAGCCCTGAAACGTCGTCGAATAGGCAGAGAGCACCAGGAGATAAAATGGAGCACGTGTGTGATCGAGCGTATCGCGGTATCTACCACAAACACATCCCACAGAGAGGCTCGTCTGTAAGAATAGTCGAATGCTCTACCGGTTCGGGTTGTTAAAGGTAGCACTACTACTACTACTACTACTATTACTACCACCACCACCACCACTACCACCGCCACTACCACGACCACCACCAGCCATCACCTATCTATCACGCATTTAATCGCTGCGGCGCCACTGACTGATCAGAATGCGGCACCATCCACACTGCGCGGATTGGATGGTGAACAAAGCGTGAACCGTTGTCGGAATGTGTTCTATTCTGTGTTACTAAAGATAAATTCGCTGAGAAATTCGAGTTGAGATCTCTCGAATGAAGATCATAGAACTAGTCTGCTCGACTTTTG
Organism: Anopheles farauti No. 4; assembly: GCA_000956215.1. NCBI lineage: Eukaryota > Metazoa > Arthropoda > Insecta > Diptera > Culicidae > Anopheles > Anopheles farauti No. 4. The sequence goes on along the minus strand of JXWZ01006058.1, from coordinate 8,065 downwards.
CAAACTTATCAATTTGCGATTATCCAGCCACTGCCAAAGACGCATTTTAGGGACATACGCATCTCTCCCTGGACGAAGGTCCAAAATCGACGGCGACAGGGCCCAATGGCCAGAAGTGGCAATGATGATGATGCGGTGTCGTACAATGTTGGAAGTTGTCGGCGCGCGCGACAGATTCCCAATTTGATTTCGGCAAGCCACACACACACACACACACACACACACAAACACGCGCGCACGAGTGCGCGGGTTTGTGTGTTTGTATGTTTTTTTTTCTGTACTTTTCTCATCGCCCATCGCGAGGTAGTTCATTTTTTTGGCGCGCGCGAACGTTTTACCCGCAAAGGTTCAACGAACTGCCCGAGCCGCCACAAGGTCATCGGCGCCGCGCCGTACGTCGCGTTACCTCGCACCGAAAGCAAAACAGCACACACAGAAACAAAACAAAAAATATATAACCCAACACAACACAACACACACACATACCAAAAAGGGGTGTGGGGAGATGGATGGGGAGGTCTCCCTCGTGGTGGAGAGAAGTTCTCTTGAATCAGCAACACACACGCACGCACGCACGCACGCACGCACACACACACACACACACATACCGGACAGAAGCGTTTGGGGTGGCATGCTGAAGGGGTGAGTACTTTTCGCGCTCGCGTGTAGCTGAGTGTCGGAATGCTGAGTGCATAAGTTTAAGGGTGGAAGAGCGAGGGATGAATTTGAATGTGGGGAAGGGTACCAAATATGATATTTGAGTTTTTTAATAATATTCCCACACCAATGGAGCTGCTAGCTGCTCTCTGAGAGTTGCCTCTGGTTGAAGCTGGGGAGCGAGTTGGACAACCCTGTGCAGACATTTGCTCGGTAGTGTGCGTACACCAAAGAACATTAGTGACTTCAAGCGTTGGCACTACCGATGGTACGCAAAGGCTACTAGCTATCAGCATCACAAAACTATTTTGGGGTTGCCTGTATTAGAATTTATGCAAAAATGATTCCAAACTTTACTGCTGTGTACTGGATTCAAAAACTGTACACATCCATATACATTCTATATGCAGTTGTATTAGTCGCCAAAAAGTAATGTACTATTGGCTAATCTATTTTTTGGGTCTATTTTGATTACTATCTCGCAGGATGCGGAAACCAAATCGGGAACCAGTAGTACAGGAGGCTCCTTTTTACCCAACCTGGCACGCAGTGGCAACTTTCCGCTAATCGGTCTTGATGTTTGCCACGCCCATCATCAGCGGCATCATCGTCATCCTCATCGGCAGGAATCTGCCTGCAAATGATAACACAGCGCAACAGGAGGCTGAGCAGATTGTAAACTGCTGCGGGATGGATGGAATGAAGGGGGGTAGAGCTAGCGAAGGGACACATTTTTATGTCCCCGGGGGGGGGGAGGTAATTGAGGGAGCAATGTTGTAGCATGGGTGCTACTTGCACGAGCAAAGAAAGGGGTTTGAACTTGCCCGGTCCTTCCGCACGATGACAGGTTGCCGCTTTCCACGAGTTTTTGAGACGAGGAGCAATAAAAAAATAACTCCCGTTGAATAACTTCCTCACGTGAGGTGGGTGCAGAATCAGCCCACAAGTTGCGATATCCCTTTTACTTTACGAAGGGTTAATTTTGCCCTAATCAGCCGATCGACAGGTGTCACATTGTTTGGGAAAGAAATTGAATTCTGTTAGCTGTCATGTTGCAGTGGACGGAAAATGGATGTTCCACAATATTTTACGGCACGCTCTTCTGCGTCTAACGAGGTAATGATATACTTCTTGTTTGACACCAATACCCAGTTGATTTTATTTTGCTGAACGTCTCACGATAGAAATTTGGGATGTTTTCTGGATGATAAATTAGCTACGAAACATATCTGTTTTGTAAAAGATAGTTGTTCACATAGTATCGAAATCTGCATTTACCTAAGGTTTTAAGATACATTACTTAAACAATTCTTCTCCTAACAAACATTTACTTATCCCTGGGCTTGTGTTTGGCGTGAAAAAGAGAAGATTACCCTTGAAGAAAATTGATTAAAATATCAAAATTACAAAACCATAAAAATGATTCCACAGTTCCACAGTCCTCGGACCACGGACCGGGATTCATCCCCACAGACGCGCTAAAGTGATTTGTACTAGCCAACGTCAACCAAGCGAGAAACCGCACCGAACGCCCTAACCGGTCACCGGATTTACCCACGGCACATATCACACAGCCAAGCGACAACTTCGATCTGCACAGCACCCGGATCGATCCAGGCTAGTAGCTAGGTTGTATAGACCGAAATTAATGCTGCTTCTCCGACCGACGCAGGACGCCCCATCCTGCAGCGCATCATCTGTGGCTGCGGTTAGAAGATGTCTCTTGCAGATGTCGAGAAGGTTTCCGTAAGAGACTTGGTGCAGGGGGGGTATTTTAATATATTATCAATTTTATATTCGTGAGAACAATCGCCTACCACATCACACCACCGTGTGGTGTAGAGCAAGCAAACTGCAGCTTCTGCATCCAGCAGACCGAGAAGGATCTAGCTAGGCTTGCGGTAACGGCACGGCGGTAAAATGAGTTATTATTGATCTTTCTTTTCCCGGGCCACGCTCATTACGTTCGAGACGCGAAGAAGGGCCCTTTCCCTCGCCAGGGAATGGGTGGGTGATGGCGATCGATTGCGGTTCGATTCAAACCCAGCGCAGTTCCAAGGACGCCAACACCTTCCGGGGGACGAGGAGCTAAGCCGTTGTGGGACGCCACGCCGTTCGGTTCTACTCGCAGAACCGTCTCTCGGTACCCGCTTGAACAGACTACAAAACGGGTAAGGCAGGCTTTGAGCAGTCGGTGTGAGGTGGGGTGCCAAGATTGGAAAATCCCATACTTGGGTGCTTGGAGCTGGGAAATATTATACCGGTGTGTCGCTACACCGTGAGCGCGCAGCAGAAACTAGTTCTCTTGCTCACTTCGTTTGGTGTTCGGTGTTGGAAGACGAACAAATGGGCGAACGGACGAACAGCGGCAGCCACAACCATCGCCGAAGTATTCAATCCAGTGGGGTGTGTGGCGTGCAGCGATAGTGGTGGTGGGTGGTTGGCTGAATAGAATAAAATTCCTCAAGTTATGACCGAGTCGATAGTCTCTTGTTTGAGTTAAGTCCAAATCGGGTCATTGAAATCGAGATAATGCGCCTCGGCGAAAGTCTAACAGCGGCTCCTTTCGCTTGGCAAGTGGATCAGGTGGTTGGGTAAAAGTAAGTGGATAAAACTATTTCGACGATATTGTAAGTATCCCCGAAAGGGTGGATATGCGATAAGCAATCTGGAGCAGAATGAGAATGGCTATGGGAGGTGCGAATGGAAGGGTTTTATTAAATTTTCAATTCCAGTGCAAATTATGTCGCTTCATGTTCGGCTTTGATAATGGGAACACTATCATAAACGTTAGCGTTAAAATTTATATTGCATACATGAGGTAAAATCAATACATTTTATGACTATGGCTGCTAAAATATGTATGCTATAGCTATATTACTCTATGTGATCGTACGTAAGCCCACATCAAAATCACACTACAGAACCGGTATCAAAAATGCCATTGACATCTGTGAATGTACTGAAAGCTTCCTATTGAACCACGAAACAATATTTGTTTGAAGCATTTTAACTGAATCTTGTATTTTCGCATAGACTTTTTTTTCGAACACTGATTTCTTACACAGCAGTGTAAATGAAAACAAAAAAAAACAACTGAAACAATGCAAACATTGAAAAGTGTGTACAAAAAAGCTTACTTGTTTGCTTTCATTTTGGTCTCGTCGAGCAGCAGTAGATCGACGCTACTGGTGACCAGCTCCGGCCGATGATCGATCGTTCGTTTCACATATATCTGCCCATTAACCGTAAACACACTCTTGATCTTGCCCTCGCGCTTCAGCCGCATCGCTTCCGCCTTTAGGTTAACGTTCCCTCGGGTTAGGTTTTCACTCACAAACACCCGCAGTCCACCGTACGCCTGTTGCTCTTTCCCATCGTATCCGAGTTCCTGCAGGGACAATCCGGTCCCAGCCCGACCACCCTCTTGATATCGACGGTAGAACTCGTTCCGCGCGTTTCGAAACACAAACTGCACATGAACGGCCGCGGGTTGTCCGGTAGATGTCGGGTCGGTTAAGCTGGTGGATGCTAGTGATGTGCGCATCTTTCCGACCCGCACTGTGCGTGTAAGATTATCGAGTACGGCCGCACTGTAACGCGTTGGTTTTGGCACATCCGCTGACGGTGACCCACCGAGATCGAGTCGTCGTATGTGGACGATCGGGATCTCACTCTCGGTGTATCCGAGTCGTCGGGATATGCGCACGAAACAATCACGCAGTCCATCACCCTCGAACGTCGTCGGTACACCGATCAGCAGCAGATCACCCGCCCGATTCGAACGCTGACCGTAGTCCTGGTTGGCCAGGAAGAGCCGATTGGTTTGTGTGAGGCGACGATTTAACGTCTCGATTCGATCACCGATTTGATCCCGCAGGCCGTGTACTTCTGATAGGAGCTTATCGAACTTGTGATCCAGTGCGGTATCGTTAGTCGGAGGAGCAGCAGGTGGTATAGGTGCCACGGTGCTCCGATTGCGCTCATTGCAACGCTCCAGCTCACGTCGTTCAGTAGCGGCGATGGCGGACATTATTTCTACGTACGTATCGTCCGCATCCTCGTGACCGGAGGCGTCCAGGGAATGAAACATTCGACGCCGGTGTTGGTGGTGATGACGGTGATCGTCCTCGTTTATTGTGTCGTCGCAGCTGTTTGGCTGCCCGATCGACAGATCACGCGTGGTTGTCCTTCGTTTATGCATAAAAGACATCCTTTCTGATTACGAAATGGTGAAGACAACGGTACTGCTTTTGCTTCAGGATATTGCTTTTTGGCACATTAACACTTTTACACTCCTTAAACTATTTGGTGTTCGTTGGCAAAGAAATGCATCACAGTTCAGAGTCCGGAAATATTTATATACAGCAAGATGTGTGGAAAATTACCTTCAGTCACTTCACGAAAAAAGGAATTACATTATGTTTGGAAGTATAAATGTAAAAAATACAAAATGCTCTTAAGCTCATCACACTCATAACAAACCAATTTGAAGGCTATTAGAGTTGACTAATAAGAAACAAATGTAAGTAACTAATTCATTCACGTCAAACAAATCCTAATATTTTAACTAAGAAGAAAAGAAGAAGCACGGTAAAAAAGTAATCCCTCCGATATACAGTACAAACCCAAAAGCGACAGCAAACGACGACCCTCTCACCATGAAATGGGCCATGTTTACAGGTGTAAACACACATATCCCACATGAAAGAAAGCAAATTCAGCACGCCAATCAAGAGAAGAAAACGGAAAAGCCACTCTCTGGTAGTACAAAAATAGCCAACATTTGGCACCGAATGGGGGCGTTTCAAAGGTGGTGGTGGTTTCGGGAGTTAATTTTGTGTAACCTAACACTTGCGCGTCCCCAATCCTACGGTGGCTCCTCCATGGTCTACCAGGATCAAGGACGGACATGAGTGCGTGCGTATTTGTGTGCATGTGCTAACATGGCTCAACCACGTTAACCGACCTTCGCTAGAAGGGAATGAATTCGGAGGTTGCCATAGGAAGGAGAAATCAAATTGAAAGCCCACATGTTTCCCCTGCTCCACAGTGCTAGCAGTAGCCTAGGATGCCACATGGGAGAATGTTTTCTGCGCCGGTCTTGAAGCTTCAATATGCTGAAACTCACCTGCACCGCACAATACGAGAGAGAGGAAGAGCGTATCCTTACTTTTGGTCGCACAGTTGTAGTTATATGAGCATATAAAAAAGAGCTCTTATTTGCGGAGCATTTACTTCCAAATGTTTGTGGAGTAAACCAGTGCAGTGAAAGTGTATTATCCTCAAGAGTTTATCATGTTCTTCACAATATTGTGGAATTTTAAGAATTATTGCAGTATTATTTATGAACCGATATACTTCAGATCAAACTTCAGTTGATTACTAAATTTTCTTCGCCGTCTTCCTGTTCCTTCCTGAAGTATTTCTCATTCTAATACCAATATTATTTCACTACCACTATTAAGCCCGAGAAAGAATCTCAATAAACAGACCATTCCATTATACAGCCCCCGGCGGTCGGTCGTGCAGGGTGAACCAGTCGGAAAATTATCGATTATGCTCTAATACGTCGTCGGTGCCCTCAGAACAGGGTATAGCCTTACTGCTCGTTGCTGCTCATTTCCACGGCACCAACCACCACCACCACAACAGCGAACCACTTTTCTCATTGCTTCTTTTCCAATCGGCTCGGTTTTTGGGGAGTGAACCCTGTTTGCTCTCCAGTTCGGTGTAGCGGTTTTCCGCTCGCAATTGTAAGTTTGATGTGCTTGTGTTGGTCTCTGTGTGATCAGAGAGGGCGGTAATGGAACGAAACCTACACCAAACACGGTGTAAAAATTGACTTTCGGCAAGGAAACATGATATGGGCAGGATAATACGCCAGGTTTAAAATCTACTATCAAATAGTGAAAGAACAACGTTTTCCAAGCTGAAACTCTTTCATTAAAATATCAAGAAGAAACCTACACAACAAAAATAAGCATTTGGCAAAGAAACGACAAACAAAAGTAGTTATGGCTAACAAAGTTTAACAAAATAGTATTTTCCAAAGTTTCAAAACATCATTCGATTCTGTTAGCGACACCTATGAAACAATACAATAGGGTATGTCCTTACATCATATCACTGGGATCACCATTCCATAAAATTTAACACTCATACACAAAAACGCATTTACTAACACACCTTTTGTCAGCATCTTTCGTACATCTTTCTCGACATCATACCGTGTCGAGACTCTTCTCACGTGAACCCAAACTAAATGCATATCTAGGTGCACTTTTCCACTGCGTACACTAGCATATTGCTTTACAGAGGGAGGACCACTGAAACATCCGAAAAACTGACTATCGGTTCCACCTTGGCATGGCGTTATCCTTCTTGAACATAATTCCGAATTCGCAATGCCAAAGATTTCCATTCCGGAGCGCTACGAAACGGCACCACCACGACACAGCAGTCATTTTCTGTTGCAAATAATGAAAACCCACAACTTCACACCCGGACGCTAGTGATTGGGAAAACACATTGAGCGGTACCGAGAATCCGCGCTGAATCATCCGCCAGGTTGTCGTTCGTCCGGTGTTTTAGTACGCGAGACGCGCTTTGCGTGTGAGTGTGTTTGTGCGTGTGTTTTAGTATTTCTAACACAGTGGAGTGCAATGTTTTACCGGCAAACTGCTTGGCCGCTTTGGACAACCATCCTTCCAGTCCGGGAGTAGAAGCAACTCTCGTACTCTACTGCATTACTCTCATTTCCATCACTCTCCCTCATGGAAAACCGGATATCGAAATCTCCGGTTTTTCGTCCTTACGATGTGAGAGCGAACCTCAACAACAAACAACATTTAGTTGCGAGAGTGGCGTTCGGAAAATGAGCGAAAAGGATTCGCCTACTCCTCCTGTTACGCCTTCCATAAAGGGGCGGCAGCTGGTTTTCATAGCAACAGCGCGCGCGCTTCGACCGAAAGAAATGTTGGTTTCGATCGGTTACGGAAACAACCATCAAATCTTCGAAGGAAAAACGACAATTTTGCAATGATTTGGATCGGAAAATAAGTAGAAAATCAACGAGTAGAACGGTCTTCTTACTGTAAAATACATCACATCACATCACAGAGCATACATTAACATGGCATTGATATATATGTGTGTGGTAGTGTTCGTAGCAGTGTTATCCTTTCGTTGTAAAACATACTGGTATTGGTAAAACATCCTGTTGTGCAGAACTCAAACGATGTATTCGATGATATAGAGTAATGACGAAATCATAACATCGAAAGAATAAGCTGAGTGCCACGTTCAGGAAGAGGATGAAACTTGGATTACGGCGCCTAAATGAGCAAACGATGAGCAATCCGTTTCAAAGCCGAAGCTGCGAGTTCAAGAATGTGAGAAGCGTTAT
>JXWZ01006057.1:0-12452 GCA_000956215.1 Anopheles farauti No. 4 | reverse complement strand
CAGCAGCAGCAGCAGCAGCAGCAGCAGCAGCAGGTGCAACCGCAGCAGTCTGCTTGGGGTGCAAACAGCGGTGCTGGTAACAATAATAATAACAACAACACAGGAACACCCGGAAATGCTACGAACGGCAATGGAAACGGTCAGCAGCGTGGAGGAGGCTCATCGGCGGTCGATCCGAATTCCAACAAAGTAGGCACCGGCAACTCGGCCCCGACATCGACACCAAACGCTTGGAACAACGCAGCGGCTGCCGCCAACCGGCATGTTGGACCGAACATACCAGCGAATGTTGTCAACAACAATGGCAACAATCACCATCACGGCCATAACCATCAGTTGCAGCAACAGCAGCAGCAACAGCAGCAGCAGCAGCAGGTGGGCAATAACGGCGCAAAGAATCAGCTAGAGGTGCTCAGCACAATGCGTGACGCTCTGTTCAGCCAGGACGGTTGGGGCTGCCAGCATGTGAATCAGGACACCAACTGGGAGGTACCGGGATCACCGGAACCCCAAGGAGCCGCCGTACCGGCCAGTGCCGCCGGAGGGGTTGCTAACAAACCGGACGGTGCCGGACCGAACGTCGGCTGGAAGGCACAAACCATGAACAATGGCACCGAGCTGTGGGAAACGAACCTCCGCAACGGTGGGGGCGTACCGCAGCACCCTCAACAGCACCCTCAGCAGCAACAACAGCACGCCCTGGCCCAAGCGAAAGCCGCCGCTGCCGCACCCTGGGTACCAACGAACAATCTCGGTGGTACGTGGATGGAAGATGACGACGGATCGGGTGGATCGGGTATTCCTGGTGGTGTTCCGGACACCCCCGGCAGCGTATGGAATGGCGGCGGCGGTGGTGGTGGTGGCGCGGTAGTTCCACCAGGACCTTCGCCTGGGGCCTGGGGAGCACTGAGCAATGGTGCCGTTATGAGCGGGCTGAATGCTGCTACCGCCACTGGCGGTGGTTGGGCAACGGGTAGCAATGGGCCGACGCAGCCGATCGTTGCCCCACCAGCCGCCGCCCCACAGATGGCGGCCATCGGCGTTAAGAAGGATCTGAGCGATTGGGTCGGTACGGCGGCGGCAGTAGCAGCGGCCGGAGTTGGTCCAAACATTCCAACGTCGGGTGGTGCTGCAGCTGGCTTCAATTTGCCGTCGGATGGGACGCTCCGTGGTGATCCGCGTGGTATCTCCGGCCGCTTGAATGGTGGCGCCGCAGCGGCAACAGCTGGTGGTATGTGGGGCGGCGCTGGAACTGGTGCTGGTACGGCAGGTGCATCCGGTCCCGGGGTCGGCCAACAACAGCAGCAGCAGCAGCAGCAGCAGTGGGGCAGCGGTGTAAACACCAACGGACCGAACAAACTGACCGCCTCGGGCGGAAGCTGGGATGATGGTAGACCTTCATCGCTGGACGAACCCTGGGGACAGGGCGGTAACGGTGGAGCGGGGTTATCCCGACAGAACTCAACCGGCTGGAAGGATGTGACCGATGTAATGCGCCCCGGTCCGGCTGGTCCAATGCAGCAGCAGCAGCGTAGTCAACAGCCGGTGCCGGGAGGTGCGGCAGGCGGAGGTGGCCCATTCGGTCCTGTTCCGGTGGTACCGTCCGCAGGTGGTGGTGTATCGAGATTAGGCGGTGTCGCCACTTCCGCTGCACTGTCCCTGGGCAAGGAAGCCATGTGGGGAGGCGGCAATCAGGGGCAGGGGATCGTACGAAACGGATCCTGGGAGGATCCGACCTCCGGCGGCGGTTGGGGTGAGGACAAGAGTGGCGCTGGTAGTGCACCTTGGAATGTGGATCTCGGCGTGGCAGCAAACGGTGGTGGTCCAGGCGGTTGGAATAAAACGCCCACTACACCGAAATCAGCCGGCTGGCCGGATCCGAACGATGGTGGTCTGGATTGGGGCACCGGACTCGGTGGTAAGCCGATGGTGGCCGGCGGTGGTGGTGGTGGTGGTCCGAACAAGCAGCTAACCAATCCGCTCGAGTTTGTGCGCGCCAGCAAGGAGTATCGGCTCCTGTGCGAGATGGGACACAAGAAGGAGGACGTCGAGTTTGCGCTACGTACGACCAACATGAATTTTGAGGACGCGATGGAGCTGCTGCGTCACGGCGCCGCTGCCGCCATGGGCGGTTTGTCCAGCGGATGGCGTCGGACACTTTCCGAGGATCATAGTGGCGGCATCGGCGGTTTGGGCGGTATGGGCTTCGATGGACCGTACGCAGGACGTATTCCACCGCACAATCATGGAGCCAGCGGTTTGTCCTTCTCACAGGTGAGCGCTCGATGTCAAACTGATCTCATTTGTTTATGTTAACATGTCACTTTACGACGGGCTTACGAGCCTTGGCCACCATAAAACGTCATTTTCATGCTTTAGTTGGCAGCAGCAGTGTAATGTTAATATGAGTTTACTTTTTTCTCTTAAAATCTTTAAAAACAAACTATTTTTTATCCTTTCTTTTGCATTGCTTCATCGCACAGAACAATCAAAGCATGCTGAACAACATCCCGGGCGGCGGTGGAGGTCCGATCGGTGGACTAGGCCTCGATGGTACCGGACCGGCCAATTTGGTCGCACTCAACAATCTGAAGTATCTCTCGCAAGGTTCGGGCGCCGGCACGACCCATCCGTCTTTCAATCACAACTCACTGCTCCCGCCGGGTGGCCGTGGCCCGAACCAGCAGCCACAGGCGGCACATCCACAGCAGCAGCAGCAGCAGCAACAGCAACTGGCTGCTGCCGCTGCAGCACAACCCTCCAATCAGCAGCTCCGTGTGCTGGTGCAGCAGATACAGCTGGCGGTGCAGAACGGTTTCCTAAATCATCAGATCCTCAATCAACCGCTGGCACCGCAGACGTTCCTTCTGCTCAATCAGCTGCTCACTCATATAAAGGTAAGCGAAATGCCAAAAACAGCAGCAACAGAAATCGCATAATCACACGCTCTTTCTGGGGATCATAGCAAATGCAATTGACTCAAAGCAACCTGGCCCGCAGTGGTGCTACCGGTGGCGTCAGTGCCGTGCAGTTGACGCTAGCGATCAACAAACATAAGGCGCAGATTGCACAGCTCCAGCAACAGATAGCCGCCCAGCAGAGCATTTACTTGAAGCAGCAGCAAGGCCATCAGGGATCCATGGGTCCACCGCCACCACCACTAATGCCATCGAATCCTAACGCCGGCTTCGGTATGGACTTTATGCGCCAGCAGCAGCAGCAGCAGCAGCAACAACAACAACAGCAACAGCAACAGCATCAGCAGCAAGATCTCATGGCACTACAGAACACGTTCGGGGACATGGCACTGGGCAAGGATCCAATCATAACGTCCACCGGCAGTGGTGTCTTCCCGCCATCGGTTGTACCCCTGCAACAGCAACAACAACAACCACAACATGGCGTCGTTTCGGCAGCTGCCGGCAACGTCATTGTCAGCACTAGTCAGCAGTCTCGCTTAAACCAGTGGAAGCTTCCGTCGCTCGAGAAGGATCCGACCGCTGGCAAAGATGATCTCACCGATTTTTCTCGCGCACCCGGCCCGACCGCGGGCAAATCCGTGCTGGGCGGTAGCGCTAGCGGCGCTAACATCGGCTCACTGGGGCTCATGCAAGATGGGTAGGTTTTTTTTTATTGTTATCACCATATGTGCCTTGTGAGTTAACATTAATTCAATTTTTTCAATTCCCACCAGAACCTGGACAACAGGGCGTACAAACCTGGTCGATGGTTGGCCGGAGCAAGCGGGCGACATCGACAGCAAAGATTGGACTACCAGCACCACTACCAACGCCTCGTCGCAGGACAATTCCGCTTTCACCGACCTAGTACCTGAGTTTGAACCGGGAAAGCCATGGAAGGTAAGAACGTGGGGTTTTTTTAAAGGCAAATAGAAATCGAGCCACTCAAACTGAAACTGTCAAATAATCACTGAAAAAGTGTCATGCTACTCAATTCTAACCTCCAACGATTTAACTTCCTTTCGCCCCCACGCAGGGAACGCAGCTAAAGATTGAAGACGATCCTAGTATTACCCCGGGCAGTGTAGCCCGCTCGCCACTGTCCATTTCCACCGCCAAAGACTCGGAACTGTTCGGTGGTGTCAAATCGGTCGTCACCGAGAAGTCGTCCCCGACCCCGGCCGACGGCGGTGGGCTAAATCTTACGTCTTCCGCCTGGAGCTTCAACAACGCCGCCTCGCTGACATCCATCGCCGGTGGCTCGAAATCGCTCGTCGCCGGTAAATCCGTCTGGTCGGCGGATAGTTCTGCCGGTGGCGCCAATGCAACGATCGCAACGACCAGCTCGGGTGCGGCGGACGTTTGGTGCACACCGATTGCGAAACCGACTGCCACTCGGGGCCCCCCGCCCGGATTGGGTGGTGCGGCGGTGGTCAATAAGAATGGCAACGTCGGTGGAACGGCCGGTGGTGGCAGCGTTGGGTCACAGCAGCAGCAACGTGGCGGATGGGCTGCCGGTACATCATGGCTATTGCTGAAGAACCTAACCACACAGGTAACATGCGGACTAGGAGTTTATCCGGGCGAGAACAGGAAGATATTACTATCGCTTTTCTCGCACCATTCACAGATTGATGCATCGACACTGCGCACGCTGTGCATGCAGCACGGCCCAATCCTTAACTTCCACTCCTATCCGGCTCACGGGCTGGCACTGTGCCGGTACGCGACCCGGGAGGAGGCGGCGAAAGCTCAACAGGCGCTCAACAACTGCCCGCTCGGTTCGAGCACGATCGGTGCCGAGTGCCCGGGTAGCGAGGCGGAGGTTCAGACGTATCTGCAGCAGCTGGGAGGTGGTGCAGGCGCTAGCGGTGTTGCCGTCAGTAGCAGTGCCACCAGCCTAACTTCACCATCGTGGAGGCAACGTACTCCGAGCAGCTCAGGTTAGTTAAACTATTAAATTAAACTATTAGCTTCCGGATCGAACTTACCTATAAACTTTTGGTGGCACCTATTTAACACAATTCACTCTACTACTGACTGTTTTGTTCATTAGAATCTCAAGACAAGCTATGTCGTTCGTGTCAACGTAGTAGCTTTGGCTACTACGATGATTATTTTCGTATGAAAGTTCTATGGTATCTTTGGTAATGATGATCTAAGGGTTCGTTTCCATGGAGATTTATTGTTTAAATTTTTAATTTCAACTGTGATGGATAATTTTTATTTATTTTTTTTTCGTTACACAGGCGCCGACACGTGGGGTTCCGGGTGGGCCATCGGTAGCGGCAACGGCAACAATGGCAGCGGCACGGCAGCTAGCCTGTGGGCTCCACTGGATGCCGTTGGTGACGGTGGTGGTACGCCAACCAGCTTGAACTCGTTCCTACCGGACAGTTTGCTCGGACCGGAGCTGAACTAAAGCAACCATGTTTGACGGGGCGGGTATCAAGTGAGCGCGCATGCAGAGAATCATTCTACGCCACAGACGGGGAGCGGAACGAGCGGAACCAGAAAGTTTGGCAGAGGAATATGGGGAGAGTTTTGATTTTAGAGCAACGATTTAAACTTTTTCTCATTTTTTCAGCTTTACATATTTGTATGTAAGATTTTATCGCAGATTTCTTTTTATCTATATACTGTATAACACACCGGTAGTGTAGTACGATTTGTTTTTAAAACGAACCAGTTGAATTTATATCGGCACGACATTTGTGTGTTGCCACAGCAGCTAGATTATATCAGCCGGAAATAAATCGAAACGCGTATATGCTTTTAAACCGTTCCTGCTCTTTCTCGCACTTCCTTCCCGCCAGTTTTGCTGCCGCCGCGGTTAGAATGCATTCCGCTGCAGTGTTGCGGAACTCGACAAAACTTGCTACGTCAATAAGAGAGTCGATGCTATGAACAGCTATGAACGAAAACATTTTTAACCGAGACACACCGTTGCTGTAGTGGACACAAACTTATCTACAAACACTTCCCTGGCTCAAAAACTTTGTGCACGTGTGTAGTGCCGTATGTGTATTTCACAGGGCTCTCCCTCCCCTTTCCCCCGTCGCACACGTGCAAACGCAACATGCTCCCGGCTCTCGGCATGTATCGGGTCGGATTGACACGATGGGCAAAAGAAAATCAATACAATGGGGGTGATGAAAACAGAAATATTTATTAATTTTAATATACACATCATGCGAACGCAGCAAACGATGATCAGATGAAGAACGAATGATCAGATGAAGAACGAATGATCAGATGAAGAACGAATGATCGATGATGATGATGGTGGAGATGAAAAAAACCGCATTAGATTTACTATATTATGAAAAAAGGTATACATAAATGTTATTGAATTATTTTTGAAATTATTTAGATATAATGGAGAGATAAATAAAACCGGAACCATTAACTGATCTAGCGAAGTGCAAAAATTGGGCTGCCTTTTTGTGGGTCACAAGGACTGACGATCTTTGCTTTATGATGACAGTTCTCTACGGTTATGCGCGTTTCCCCTTTATTCTCGTATTGTCTTATGACTTCCTTCCCAAAGAAATTGCAATGAAAAGTACACACACACACATGGTTTTCTATTGCATTTCCTGCTCTTTTTTGTTATGTATTGCCATCTTGCACTTGCTCACATGTCGATCGTACGGGCGGCTACGGGAGTACATCTTAGAGCATACGCACACGAAGGGATAGTCGCCCGTGTGCGTCATTTCGTGGCGCTTGCGATCGCTCGCGTATCTATACCACTTGCCACAGTATCGACAGCCGAGTGGCTTTTCTTTCGTGTGCACCTTTATATGCTCCCGAAGCTGCGATCGATTCTTGTACTTTCGGTCGCAATGCGGACACACGTAGTAGTACGCATCGGAATGGACTCGTTGGTGCATGCGAAGGTTCGATTTCCGGTGAAAGCGCATCCCGCACGTTTCGCACACTTCCTGTTTCTCGCGATGCAGTAGGGTGTGCGATTTGAGGTTAGCGCAGTTCTTGAACACCGCATCGCATTCTCCACACACGTACTTCCGTTCTGTCGTGTGGATAGTTTCGTGGGTGGCAAGTTGGGAGTGCGTCCGAAAGGTGACAGCGCACGTGCTGCACCGATGGTTGCGAGGTTTGTACGGTGCGTTCTGGTGGTGGATAAGCGTTAGTTTGCAGCGAAAAAGCTTGAAGCACACGACGCATCGAACGGGACGTGCCGGATCATGCACCGTCTGACGAATGGAGTGTTGTTGGGCGCTGTGCTGGAGTAGTGCTTCGATCGTTGGAAAGGTGTCATAGCAATCGCAACATTTTTTCTCCACTGCAGAAAAAATCCAAAACTCTTTGAGACGTCCTTTCGTGGTTGGATTCACGATGTTCCTTTTCAGCTCAAGAAGCGCTTCGTGGGATGCGAGATCTTTCACGCTGGAAAAAGAATGGTCACAATTTTTGCAACTGTAGCGTGCGTTTGGAGAGAGTTCATTTGCCACATCTTGTGCGTGTTGCGAATGGACATGCTCTTTTAGATCGTGCTTAGAGTAGAACATTAATATGCAATCACTATGGCAACAGTATACTGCCTGGGCGAACAAATCTCTCTCGGACCAATCGAGCAAGGCAGGCGAACTACCGTTCTCTTCGATGGTTTGATCTTGATCCGTACTGTCGTCAAGGTACTCCTCTATATATCGCTCATCATCCCTCGGGTTGTCCTGTGATGCAATGTGTCTGCCTACTTCATCCAGATGTTCGTCAAGTGTCTCAATTTCAAATGGTTCCGGCTCCTCCACAGTGGCTTTTTCAATAACCTGGAAGAGCAGTTCACTTTTTGTTTGTATCTCCTCTTGCGTTGCTGAACTTGATCTCGATTTGTTCGCAACGTCGATGTTTAGCTTTTCACGAATGTATTCCGCACGCAGTTCGCTGTTCGACTGTCGGCATCGTTTCACAAACATATGGGCAAGCTTGGCATCTTCGGAACACTTCAGGCATACCTGAGATGGCAAATCATCGTCTTCTGCTATCTGCGGTGAAAACATCGTTATGAATCGTTTTGAAGAGGAAACTTTATGTGCGCATACCTGTACATCGGCACAAAACTGTATAATCTGAGCTAGAGTTGTCCCATCGCAACAGTGGACGAACAGTGGTAAATAATTTTCCGTATATTCTAAGCAAACACGGCATTGTTGGCTCATTTCAGTCACAAAACACAGCCGTTGTTATTCCTGTATTAAATTTTAGCAAGCAATATTAAAAATTCTACTCTATTGAAACCTTTATTTGTTAACGTTTCCGAATTGTTTGTTTGGCAGCGAAACGTCAGAGCGCCTTCTGCCAAAAAGCGCTGACAGTTCGACATCAAGGTCCAAGGCCTTTTATATCGTGCTTGGTTCGATCTAATCAAAACAAACTGCAAGAAGTAGAAGAAGCGGTAAACAAACATTACGAAGTAACGATAGCAAGTGCACGAATGGCGTACTGATAAATTCTCCCCAGCTTTCTTTTAGTGTTTAATGGAGTGATTAAAGTAGTTCAGTAAACGTACCCACTACACTAGTCTATCAATGCAGTAGAATCATAAACATAATATCCACACGTACAGCATCGTACAGCTCCATCGCAGCAGTGGAAAAATGTTCGACAATAATATTAACAACTACGTGCTGAAGGTGGATCTGGCCGGTTGCTTCGACAAGCACGGTCGGGTCTATCTGGCGCAGCATCTGCCGACGCGGCAGCATGTGGCGGTGAAAAAGTTCCTAGTGGAGGTGCTCCAGAACGACATCAGCTACGTGATGGACGAGGCGAAGCATCTGCGTGAGTTTGACCACCCCAATATCCTCAGCTACCACACCGCCTTCGTCGACAATCTCGAGCTGTATTTTGTGCTACCGCTGATGTGCTTCGGATCCTGCCGCGACACGATGGCGAACTACTTCGTGACCGGTTTCCCGGAGGCGCTGCTCGTCTGCATACTCCGCGACGTGCTTCAGGGGCTGGTGTACCTGCACTGGAAAGGCTACATACACCGGGCGATCCGGGCGAGCCATGTGTTCCTGAACGAATCGCGTGCCGTGCTCGGCGGATTTCGTGTGTGCACCAGCTTTCTCGGGGAGGGTAAGCGTGTCCGCAACCTGCACGAGCTGCCGCCCCACTCGTCAAAATCACTTATCTGGCTTGCACCGGAGGTGTTGGCGCAGAATCTGCTCGGCTACACAGAAAAATCGGACGTCTACAGCCTCGCGATCACGGTGAATGAACTCGCGAACGGTATGGAACCGTTCAATACGATCACGACGACGCTGATGCTGACGGAGAAGCTGAAAGGCTACGTGCCCATGCTGCTGGACGTGAGCACTATGCCGAGCGAAGAGCAGCTGGCCCAGACGCAGGAGCTAATGCCGAACGATGCGACCGCTAAATCGCTGAGACAATCGTACGCTTCGCGCCAGTTTTCCGACGCTCTGCACAAGTTTGCCGAGCAGGGTTTGCAATGGTACGCTTACCGAGCACTCTTGTTTTGAAGAAATATATTTTTTTACGAGTCATTTTGCTTGCATCTTTCAGTGATCCCAACCTGAGGCCAAGTGCCGCCGCCTTAACTTCTCATCCGGTATTCAAGCAGGTTGCACACACCAACATTGGGGAACAGTTGGCACTGCACGGCATACAGACGGTAGATTTTAACACCATTCAAGGTAAGCAAAGTCAGTCTTTTTAAACGATTCTTTCGATGTCTTTCAACAAACTTCAATACTGTGTAAATGTCCAAAGCGAGTTTACTTCATCGTCAATGGTTACTAGGATCAAGGGGCTCAAGAAATAGATCCGCAATAATACCCACATGATACACTCTCTTCTCTCATCTTTCTCGTCCCGCACAGATGACGATATAGAGCTAACTAGCCGCTTCTCCAAGGTACAGATGGCGGACGACGTGTGTCCTTTCGATTGGGACTTTGACGATTCGTAACGGAAGCGTACGGGGAGGTAACAGATTCAACATGCAATTACTTCCGCACCCATCTCGAACACGAAGCTGCTGGGGAGCGGAAAACGTCCTAAAAACAAAGATCCTGCAAACATCAATAATATGGTGTATAAGCACACCCGGCAGTGTGGGAAAAAGTGCATTCTCAAACACAGTGCTTACCCACTCGCTCCCCCTTCCGCGCCGGTGTGGTGTAGTTATAATAAGCACCGTTCTTCTATGTTAGCTAAACCAGAAATATATATATACTATGTTTTTACTTACCTAACGTGCAACGTGGGTGAGGAAGGGAGAGATAGTTAAAACAAAATAAAGCTAAATAAAAAGTTAAGCGTAAGAAGAGAACAATCAACACGACTCACGGGTCTCGCGTGAGGCGAGGTACTCCTTTAAATAGCTCCCCAACAGGGAGTTGAATGTTTATTAATTAAAGAGATGTTCCTACTGGCTGCTGGAATAAACGCACACATACGCACGCACTAAATACCGAAAAAAATCGAAACGCCCGGCGGATTCTGTCAACCCGGGACACGGGGTTTGCCCTAATACTTGATTTGCTTTTCCATATCGTGTCAATGTCTGGCGCGTTCGGTTGGTCAGCTATTCCGCCATCGGGTCATTTGGCAAACAACCAGTGCGTTTGCTGTATGGGCTGTACAGTTTTTTTGTCCCAATTTTGTCTGTATTAACATTGGAGAGGAGAAAAACAAAACTATTGTTCGTTTGTTTTTTTTTTCTTTTTCCCACACGCACTTGTTCGCAGCAGGGGTGTGAGGAAGCAATAGAAATGCAAATTCTGCAGCGCACATCGATCGTCGACACGATGCACGAAGGAATGGAAGTTTGTAAGTAACTTAAGTAAACGATACCCACTATCTTTCTCTCTCTCTCTCTCTCTCTCTCTCTCTCTCTCTCTCTCTCTCTCTCTCTCTCGCTCTCTTTCTCTTCTGCGTCTAAGTCTATCTTCTGATTAGTATGTGGTGTGGGTGTTTTGTTTTGTGTTATGTGTGTGTGCAGAGCGTAATCTTTTAGTCCCCCTTCCCCCGGTCACTCCACTCTCCTTCACTTCGATGGCATCGAGAACGGGTGGTACGGGCCACGACCAACGAGAGGGAGGGAAGGATGTACTGCACGTGTGTCCGCCTAGCCGCTCATCACCATCCGGACGAACTCTTCGTAGTTCACGTTACCCTGCGAGTCTTCCTGATTCTGGAGCAGCTGTTCGACCTAGCAGAAAGAAAAACAAAAGCAGCCAGATGTAAGAATTTACCCTTTATTTATCGCCGCGCGCAACGTTTAGCTTAGCTTACCTCATCATCGCCCAGCTTCTCGCCGAGTGTCGTCAGCAGATGGCGCAGTTCGGCGGAAGAAATGAAGCCGCTCGCGTCCTTGTCGAAGTGGCGCAGACCCTCGATGAAGTCGTCCGCCGTTTCGGCCGTGCGCTGCTTCGAGATGGCCTGATAGATCGGTAGGAACACCTCGAACGAGACGCGCTCGTCCGGTTTCAGCTGCATCGTGAACTTCTTCACGTCCGACTCGGTCGGGTTCTGGCCGAGAGCACGCAGACACTCGCCGATCTGCTGCTGCTGGATCTTACCATCGCCACGGTTGTCGAACAGGTTGAACGCCTCCTGGAACTCTGTAAGAGTGAGAAAACAGAAATGGTACAGATAAAATATTCACTTCCACAGTTTGTACTAATAAATAAATACACGCCGTAACACAACGGGCATATGCACATTATGCATTCCCGATCGCTCCGATCGCATTGGTGGACAGTTGCACAAACACCTTCCACCCGCGCACGAGCCGGCGACGCGTGGTTCATTATCAATACGTGAAGGGAGGTGGACAACACGTTCCAATAAACAAGCCACTTCCCTTTTCCGGCGTACGAGCATCGGCCGGACGAATGCTCGATTTGCAAATTGAGCGGGAGAACAGTAGAAAGTCTACTTGTGTAATAGCAAGCAAATGGGAATGTTCGTAAACGTAATGGACAAACAAATTCAGTTAATTCAAGGCACTTTTATTACCCCTCACTTGGTACCGGATTCTACTTTGTTTGTATAAATACTTCACCTTCATTTTATTAAAATTTTTAGCACTAATCAACACACAAAGCTATAATATACATATTTTCAAACATAAATATCTCCAAACTAATGAAAAAGTGCAGTTTACAACGGCTTGAAATGGACTAAACACGAAGCCAGCGTAGAAAAAAAAACGATTTATATATATCTCCCACCCCAATCAACTTCAAAAATGCCATGAAACAACATGTCCACAACTGGAGAATAGTGATTCTTTCCTGTGTTTCAAGTGCTGTTTCTCACATTTACTTTGGTTGAATGGAGATGAAGCAAGTAACAGGGAGGATGCATTCGCTCAAAAAAATTCCCAATAGAATTGTACCCAAAACAAGACTTTTGAATCAAAGAAATAAGAATTCTATTTAATTTCGTTGAAAGAAATTCCTGAATCCGATGAGATCCGTCGATTTAAGT
>JXWZ01006053.1:0-13926 GCA_000956215.1 Anopheles farauti No. 4 | reverse complement strand
ATTAAAAGGAAGTAAAACAAGTTGTGAATATAGAAAAACATCTTTTTTTTTGTCTATTTTCATAAAATTTTCAAAAGGAAATTTCAATGAAAACGCTCATTTTTGCTTTTGCAAAATTAATTAAAATTAAAATTATCCACCTTTTGTACGAAGCTATGTTTAAACGATTACTTATAGAAGTCAAAATAAATGAGATAATTTATTACGATACAAGGGAAATTATTATGGAATTGAAAAAAGTGTATTTAATTTTTTTCCTTTTTTTCCATTCTATTTCCCACTGTTTCATGAAAAACTTCTATCTCGTATATATAAAATTTAATTTTTTGGCGAATTAAAACCCATGTTGCGGTAGAGACCCTTCATAAAGGCGTTGCTAGACGATTTCGAACTAGCAACCCCCATGGAAATCAAACTCTCAGTGTATGGCTCGGTTGAATGTAACTCAATATGTGGCGAATTACGAACTTATTTTCCATCCTGGTAGCAAAAAAAAAATCTTTTTTATTCAAACATTACGCCCAATGCATCATGCCCCGGTGCAGCTATTAAAAAAACGTAAAATTTATATCACCACTGGATGGTGTTCGCAAATAGAATGCCATTCGGTTTTGCCTAACGCCGGTGGCATCCCGAATCAAACGTTACACGGAGCTCCCAGCTACATGATTTACTTCCCGCTCGTATGTGGGTCATGATGCACCACGGAATGGCCGGCGGTTCGGTCGGTCCGTGTACGTGTGTGCGCAAGAAGTAATTTTCTATTCACAGCAGCCTGCTGCAGCACTGCAATCGCACCGGAATTAAAATTTATTGTTCCTGTCCTTTTGTGTTTTATTGCACGATTTTCTTTCCCTCGTCGGTCCCACGTCGGGGGATTCGCCGTAAAATAATGGTATTAATGAAAATGAAAATGCACACACGCGCGGCGGGTGGCGTTGCGGAGACAGAGTGCGAAGGGTCGACCTGCTGATAGAGCCCGGCCAGTCCTTAGGGCTGATGATACGTGGCGGGGTGGAGTACGGGCTAGGAATTTTTATTACCGGTGTCGACAAGGACAGCGTTGCCGACCGGGCCGGACTGATGGTGAGTGTTTCCGTTCCCAAATCTTCACGCCGCTGGCAACAACATACTAGCAAGCCTTCGCTCAACCCGCGTTCCTCGACAGGTCGGCGATCAAATCTTAGAAGTGAATGGTCAATCATTCATGGAGGTTACCCATGACGAGGCTGTTAGTCAATTTAAGTTCCACAAACGAATGTCGCTGCTGGTCCGTGACGTCGGGAAAGTGCCACACTCGTGTACCACCGTTGAACCCGAACCGTGGGATGCCTACAGCCCGACCGGTGTGAGGTAAGCAGCGGAGCCGCTAACCAGCAAGCTAACCTTCCCTTTCTAACACACCAATCCCACAACCCAGGACGCGCAGGAAATGCCCGGTGTCAGCGATGGTTGAAGAGAAAGCCAGATCCTTATTACCTCGTCATCATTTTGCTAACCTATCATATTATATAGCGGAATATGGTGCTAGAGGAATGACCATAGAGGCCTTCGTATCTGTTTTATTAGAAATGTTAGATACACCCGAAAAGGTGAGTGTGGCGACGACCAACGTAGACGGCTCCATTTCCCACCGGGTACTAATTTGTGTCCATCTGTGAATTGTGCTTTCCTTCTGCAGCATACGTTAGTGACAGAAATAAGGGAATTAATTTTCCCCGAGGACAGAACGCGTTACGATGAACTTGTATATAGGAGAGGTAGAGACGTCTACGGTGATCCACTAGATAGGCATAGGGTAAGTATTTGTTGTTTGTTTTATTGCTGCATTTATCTGCAACTTTTGATTACATTTTATTTGGTAATATTGTTGTAATCTTCTGTGGTTATTTTCAACGTATTTTTTATTTTGCTTTAACATGTATCTTGATAATTTATGCATTGATGTTGATAGTTTTATTATACATTAACCTTTCTTTACTTTAATATTTAATTTAGTGTATTTTCATGACAACTTTTATACGAAAACATATTTTTATTTTAGTCTTAATTACATGTTTTCGATTTAGATTTCAGATTGTTTAGTGCAAAGAACATTATTCCATTGTCTCAGGATTGACTATTTTAATTTTGTATTTTAATATGCATAAAAAAATCCTATTAACTTCTGTTGTTGTGTTGTTTTGGGAATTTTTCAGTTTTTGTTTCAACCATCAAGATTTTGGATAGATTTAAATCAACTTTTTCTTCACTTTAACTGTTGAAGTCGAATTTTTTTAGGTATTTTTTTATTTTCGTTTTTTCGTGTTTTTTTTAAAATAAACCGTTTAAATCACAGGTGGTTTATTTGTTTTTTGCAATATTTCATTTAAAACCTTTTGCTGCTTAGACTAACATTCACTTTACAAATTTATTATAAACACATACAATAAAAAATACTCTTTTAAATAAAAATAAAACGATAATGATGATAAAATAAAACAATAATGTTTATTTATATTTTGCTCTTGCTCACTTCACAGAGAAAAGGAGATCATTTACCTCATTCACACGATATACCGGTAAGTCCGTGTCAGATCATAACCGCTCCTACCTCGATCAGTACTTTTGTTTCCTTCTACTTCTTCATCTCTACTTTTACGATCAATATTCGCGCCTCACGTAACAAATTTTACTGTTTCATTAATTACGCCACGTGTCGGCGGCGAATCGGCTTTCGAACGCATCTGCCGCTTGTCTCGGCCCTCTCTGTCCACGCTTTGGCAGCAAACGGAATGCCGAAACGGTGCCGGAAAGGTGCCCGTGTATATTAAATCATCCGCCATCATCCGAGCAGCTCGAAACCGCAGAAACTAAAAAAAACTGCTCCCAAAAACCAAATGCATAAAAACTATAAGCATTCCGCTTACGCTCGCTGTGTGATAATTGCTGAAACAGTAAAAGCATCTTTTAGTACACAGTATACACACGGATACAACACTTGCTCACTCTCTATCACGCGCTAAGCCACTTCTATTTTGTATGATTTCTTTTTTTCTTCAATACACTCGTTCACCCTGCCTTCGGCTACACATCTACTTTCCGATTGTTCTTCTTTCTCGAAACGGCTTGTCTGTATTCACTTACTCTTCTACTACCACCTTTCCACCACCATTACCGCAGCAACAGTATGCAAAAAAAATACATAAAAAATCCGATCACTTTCAATCGCGGATGCAAGCTTTCTCACCCTATTCCAAAACTTGTTGCGAACGTGGAATTTCGAGATTTTAATCGCATGCGATTACGGGCGGACAAATTCCAAATTAAATCCATGTGCCAGACAGCTTTTTCCCGACCGGTGGGAAGATATATGGTGGCCCGACCGCCTGCCTTCGGCTAGCGCCTGTGACAAAAGGCGAAAGGTTTAGTTTCCTTTCGGAAGCGACAGCAACGTCGGTTGTAAATACACCCTCTTGCCGCTTGCCGGCTTCCGGTGTTGCTGTGTTTTTGGTGTATTTGTAACTCCGAGCCCGTTTTCGGTAATACCTACGACACCGTACGAGCGCTTCTGCTGTGGACGAAGGTACGGACGAGCGAAAGGATTCGATTCAATCCCGGTCGTTTATTAGCATTGCGATTATTTCGGCAAATTCCACAACACACCGACACCGAGAACAACAAGCGACACACCTGCAACCAACACTCTTCACCCACTCACCCACACCTGCTAGCGGTAGATTTACACACAAACATACACACACACACACACTCAAGCACACTAGTACTAGGATTGTTCTAAAGGACATGCGAAACACACCAAAAATACGCTCATAGACATAAACTAGCAGCATACGCACCACAAATTAGAACATATTTTACACACTTTAGTGATGTACGAACATACGCACCTAATGACGGTCATTATAGTTGTAGTAATAACATAGCGATTAGCAAGTTTGTTATTAAAACCCGATTAGAGTAATCATGGTAAACTTTCCAGAGTGCCCATCAACGATAGTAATGTATTCAAATATGTTTTCTTCGTGAAACGATAAACGTCTCGTCACTTTATTAGATCATCACTACAACGTTTAATCAAACAACTTCATGTCATGTAGATTTGTTACTTTCTCATCAAATCCATGCATATTTGAAGTTGCACATCAGTATCGAATTTGCCCCCAACGGAACAGTTTTTGAAACAAAATACTTCTCCATCTGTTAAATAAAAGGCAAATTTTACGAAACTTACTTTTGCTCTCAAAGTTTAAGCAAACAAACACAAACCTTTTTTAATGTTCAGTCTGAGATTGATCAATTTTTTTATTTCATGTTTCACGACATGAAAAACAGAAATAATCTCTTTTCACTCATCGAATGAAATTCTCCAAATGTGTAATTTGTGAGGTTAAAATTCAGTACAAATCGAAACGTTACATTTGTGCAGCGTTACGGTTCATGTACAGGATGAGTTACGCTTATTTGATAATGAAATTTATGCATTCAGATGACTGTTGTGTTAGAATTAGAAATTTGCAAATTATTAATATACTTTAATCAATGGAAAATTTGAAATAAGTCTATAGTTCGACTTATAAATCAATTATTCTAATTAAAAAATTATATATATGTAACAAATTCAAACAAATATTGTATCAATCATACTATTGCATAGACATCAAATGACAGCTTTCAACCTGTTATAGTTTATCTTTATCGTTCTTTATCTTTAAATTTACAATAAACTTCAGCCAAAGTTATCATAAGAACAACAACGAATAATATCCACTGAGCAAATAATGAACATGAATCAGCCTGGACAAGAACCATAACGTCCGAGATATATAACGCATAAAAGCTCTACTTCGGTCTTGTTCTTTCTTCTAATTTCCGTACGTTATAAAGTATACGCTAGAGTTCACTACTAATCAAGAACGTCCCGAAACCAGTGTGAAATACGTCCCGAACACACACTTTGTCTAAAACTTAGCACTATATTTCGCTGCACTTTACGATGCGGCTAGTGACAGCGATAGCGTGGTCGCGGGTGACTTTTCTCAAGACACTTCTGTGGGCATACCTAGCACGATTAGAATCTCCATAAATCCCAGCGCCCTTGGAGTGGGGCACGCCGAGGGCCCGGCCGGCATCGGTAAAGAAATGTCATTATCCCCCGGACAAGGTTGTCACGCTGCACCGGCGACCGGAACGCTGCTACTTAGGGGTATCCTAATCTAATTATCTCGTATCGTAATAAGATTCCACTAGCCCGCAGCGCACATCTGGGCCGCTGCTACCGATTGCATCCTGATAGCACCCGTGACCACCCGGGTGTGGTTGTGGTTCTTGCCCCCGATCTCAGATAGGAAGTTTTTCTTCGCCCTTAGTTGAAAGCGGTGCTGGAAAGCTAATATGTTTGGAGAGGATTTCGCTTTACTTCCTTCTCTCTTTTCTCACCGTCTTGGATGTAGTGTATAGTGCGGGTAGGTTTTAAAAAACACCACAAACACAAATTACAGTGAAATGGCTAAAACGGGGAAAAAAGCAGAACACGGCTGTGCGAAACGCCTGCGGAACTATAGCGCTTTGTGAAGCTGTGGCAAAGCACGGCGACAAACACCGCGTGCGAATGGGCTGCTGTTACGAGATGGAACGAAAAACGTTGGTAATTGGTTTTCTTATAATCCACTCCTCGTCGGTGGTGTCGTTTGATAGTTTTAGCGTGCATTTTGTACGTCTTTTTTTGCCCTTCATTTCAACCTAAAAACTGTCCCATTCACTTTGAATAGATTAAGACTACGGGAGCGCAGGGCGACACAAGAAACTTTATGGCCGAACCGCTCGCAATGCCCGCGTACATCGCCCGTAAGAAGCTCACACGGAAACAAACTCACCACAGGGCGAAAACGAAAAACCACTTAAAAAACAAGGTCAATTGGAGTGTGGAATGGCGTTTTTATTATATGAAAACGCATCCTTGCGCCGGCAAGCCGTGGCTGTAAACAGCTTATTTTGGATGGCTTCGTTTGCAGCTGCCGTTCTTTCACAGAGATTAGCTGCCGCACGTATGTGAACGAAACGAATTTCATTTTAATGGGTTGATTTATTTACGCCTCCTCCCAAAAACTGCACCGCCCTTGTTTGTGAGAAAGCGAGTTCTTTTCAGGCACATTGTAAGCTTTTCGCCTTCACTCTTCCATGTCTCTCTCTCTCACACTCACACACACATACCCTCGAAACCGGAAGAGTATTGTAATCTGGCGCTCGCTAGTCGCTCACCGGCAGCACCGAAAGCCGCATTCAAATACTTTAATGTTCACGAATGAAACTTCCGGCAGGAAGGATGGGGCCGAATTGACAGCATTCCTTTTCGTCATTCCACGGAAACGTAAGAAACAAAAAGCGGAAAGCGAGAGAGAGCAAGAGAGAGAGTGTGTGTGTGTGCGAGAAGGGATGGAAAGTGCCGAAACTTTGATCAAACTTTACAAAACTCCGTTGCCGTCCCATTATGCTGGTCGGACATGAGCAGCGCCGGCAGGAATGCATTGAGCCGGAAGTTTCTTCAACAGAAGCCACCAGTGCATTTGGCACCAGGGACAAGGCGATGGCTTCCTTCAACTCCTGCCCGTTGTGTCACCTATGGCACGGTGTGTACAGGGTTTCTACTACGAACGACCCGTACACCATGACAAGATGCACGCGACGGTAACAACTTTACCGAAAGTATTTCATTAAGCACCGCACCACCACGACCACCTTGAAGTTTCAGGCGCTTTAGGGTGTTTTTTTTCGCAAGCTTTACTTAAATGCCGTCGGAAAATATTTTTCACAACACGTTCACTTAGTATGGGCGTATACGGGTGTTCGAAAGAAGCATCGGATAGGTAATTCTAGCGTAACGCAAGAGAAGGAAGATAATGTTCTTTTCACCGGGCAATGTTGAAATTCCAATGGAGCAAGGACTCGGGAAGCAGGAGATAAAACTTCGTTTGGAGCTTAAGTATTAGGCCATTGATTTGACAGCAAAGAGGAGGTGTTTTAGTAATGTACAAAATAAGAAAGAATGTACATGGAATATTTACTAATTTCGAAGAGTTGTTGAAAAATCTACGAAAAATCTTTTTATATAGAAAATCTTTTACATATTTCTTTTTATATAGTCAATTTTTTATATACTTCTTTTTTAAGAAAACCATTAAATATGAAAATACAAAAATAATGCACAACAATTCGAAAAGCATTCCTAAAAAGATAACTTTGGTGAGTCGAAATAATTATTACAACTTTTTTTTATATACTCAAATAAAATAACATGTCAAAAACATTGCAATGCCCGACTTTGGTTCACGCTTTGAACCACTGTGCCCATGAAATGTTTCGACCAGAAAATGCGTCAATGTTCTGCTACTGCACGCTAGGGGGCGCTAAACGTACTATGAAGCTGTGAAATAATTCGATACGAATTTGTTCTCAGGTCAGTATTCAGGAATCACGTTGACATTACCTTACCATTTGCTTTCTGAAAGATTTATATGATCATTTTTTAATTTAAAAAAATGAAATAGATGTAGTAGGTGATAGTACATGATAGTTCAAAAACAGTAAAAATAAAAAAGGTTATCTTGCAGCATCATATGACCAAATAGTGTCAGATGTTTTAAGGTGATTATCGATATACGCTTATCTTACACAACAGCTATATGAAACACACAAATTTGTGTATCCTTCAAGTGTAATTTGCATCACTGTTATCAAAATTATTAAAAAATAGTTCAGTGTGTATTGCACTATCTAAATATTGCATACTGTATTGCAGAATAATTGCTTGATTCAAAATATAAATTCACTTCTGAAATATTAGCAATATTTCCACGATTTGTCAAATCCCATTCCAAGGCTGTGGAAAATCGAACAATCGATCTGTCGCCTGCATCGGTGACATATTTCTCACATTAAAATTGCATCCTGCCGTTGCCCTCGTCCACTTTCTGGCGCCAAAAATGCAGGAACAAAATGCCGAAACGATCCAATTAAAGCCAATTGCAAATATAAATTCACCATTCCGTGTGCAATCATAAATCGTCCCATGCCCAGGCCGATTGGTTTTCTTCGAACCCTCCGCGCTCCTCCGCCTCCTTCCCCACCAGGGGTCAGCCAAACCTTCGCAACCTCCGCCCCGGGATTCGTTACAATTGCGTTCGATTTGGTTCAAAAAGCGCGCGCAGGGTTACGTCCACAAACCGAGGGGTCAAGCGCGATACACGAGCGTCCCGCGTTTGACCGTTGGAAAAGCCTTTTTTCGGCTTCCCAAGAGGGGTTAGCGCATGGGAAAATGTGCGGTGCGGTACCGCAAGGGCATCTAAAAAGGGCTCGGGTTTTAAAATTTTTCTCCCGAAAATGTCGGGTTTGCGAAGGGTTCGGCTAAGGTCAGCGGTGAAAACAATGGCAAGCACGGACCATTAACCGGACCCGACCCCGGGGTCAGCCCCGGGCCGGTCGGACCAGAGATCACCGGGGTGACAAAGTTCGCAACGAAAACATGCAAATAAATAACGTTTCGATGACAGTTTCCGTCCAGGCTGGACTCGCTGGCTGAAAAATCGCTCCAATAAAACGCCGTTTTACAGTTCCTGCTCGCGCCGGAACAAAGGCATCCGGGAGGTACGGGGTTTCGCATAATTTGAGCTAGGCCGAGGATATTTTTCCCATCCAAACGGGGCACCATTTATCACTCGAACGCAACCGAACGAACGTCGTCCCCCGCTTGCCGGAACCCTGACCTAACCCCTGAGAGTGGCGAATCTTGTCTTGAACATTTTATTATTACAATTACACTCGCCGGACAGTTTCGGGAGAAAAATGGGATTAAAGAACCGGAGCAACGCCTCATAGGGCGCACAAATGTGTGAAACGTCCTGCGTGCGTATGTGTGTGAAAAACCCCCGATTGATTGGTCAGCCGACCGTAACGGTTTGCGCAAGCCGCCGCGACTGAACTGGACCAGCCGGCCGGAAAACCGTCGCCATCGATGGGCGCCCATCGACGGCAATCGATTGTTGCACAAAACGGCGGATCCTTCAACGCGCTCGAGGGGTCAACTAATCCTCGGTTGTAATCTGATTTCGGACACTGATTCCGCTCGGTAAGCTTTGTAATTACGATTGCATTCATTCGAATGGACGAGTTTCGTTTATTACCGCCGTTGGGCCGGCCGTTTGGATGCTGGCCTCATGTGGTTTTGCTTTGTAAAATGGTGTGAAACGATGGACGAAGTGTGAAAGGCACAGTTTGACCTAAATCAAAACTGTTTTCGTTTCGATCTACGATTGCATTCTATCCTATGCGTTGGTGCGATGTTTATGATTTTGTTTTCGTTGCCGGACGATAATATTACATAGAAAATTTAGTCTCAGAAAAATGCTTTCAAAAAAGTGAATATTTATACATTTTGGGAAACAATCATAATGTGATTGATATAACTAGCAGCCTAACCAACCGAGAAAATCAACAAAAAGATAAAAATTAAAACGAATTAAAAAGTTATTAATTTTACTTTTCTTATAAACCCAAACCAATAGTTTATAAGGTTGAGTAAGGTATTAAAAAATCCTAGTTTTGTAGATTAAAATTAGCCGATCACGTTTTCATTTCGTTGTGAAAATTCAGGCTTTCTCATTATAATTTTAATGTTTCTCAGCCTATTGCTTTTAGTCCATTCGATTATTTATTTCATTTATATTTTTATTTTTATTTATTTATAGCGAAAAGCAGAATTTTCTGTTGGGTGTTATTATCCTCACGAATAAAATAGATGATTTAACATATTTCCCAAAAACCACACTGATCAAAGCAACCATAGTAATCGAGTAGCGCCATCTTTCGGCGGGCGATGCAAAGTAACTGAGCGACATCACTGTGAATAGGTTATTTTTACATATTATGGACCTTTTATTTCTCCATCCATCTGTGTACGAGCAATTGTGTAAACACAAATGTCGAAAACAGTCATGACGTTGATTTTGTTTTACGAGAAACAACGAATTTTTAACCTTTTTGGAATAGAAATGAGTGCCATTTTAACAATGCCTTCGTTGTGAGATGCTTACACATATTTTATAACTGCCATTTATTCAAAAATATTAATTCAGCACTTATCAAATTTAAAGTACATATTTTTATTGGCCTGTATTTCTTTCTACTGTGATGTACAATTAGCATTTTAAACAAATAGTTTCAAAATCAATACCAAAATGTGCATTCTCTCGGACCTATCCTAACGCAGCACATGCCCGCCTTGAACACTCCATTGAAAGACTATTTAAAGAAATAAACTTCCCCGTCATGCGAATTGCTGGCGCTTTCGGCGAGTCATCCATCTGCCGTGTCATGCTTTCGGTTGCATGTTTAGCCTCCACCACCGCCACAAATATGCAACAAATAGCGGGCACATGGTACCAGTGGGAGAGAGAAAAAAAAGGCAGAAACCCCACTCGTTTCGATTTTTCAGAACAGCTCCGGAAAAAAAGCCGCACGCAAACGAGTAGATTCAATTAGCTAAATGGATGATATGGGCAGAAAAAAAACCCCCGGAACCGAAAGTTCATTCAACAAAACAAACATACGCATGCGGGAACAGACACGAACAGCCGGCAGGCCGGGAACGCCAGGCATCATTAATCATAAACCGTGGTGGCGGCACAAACCGTGCCTAAAAAGCTCTCGAGAATAAGGATCACCGATTCACCGCACCGGATCGCAATCGAAAAGTCAGCCACGAGCCACAAAAATCTCGATAAATTAGATAGCTATTGTGGCTGACGGTGAGCGCTCGCTCGACGATCAAGATCGACGCCTTCGGTGGGCTTCTTTGGGATGTCCTGACGGGCGCGCAAAAAAAAAACACAAAACCGAAGAAGATCGAAGATGCTTCAGGCGAACGAGCTCCTTCATATTCAACGCACACCTTTTCGGTGTTCGGGCCGCCCGTTTTGCGCAATACCTCCGCCCTGTCGGTCGGTTTCGCCGGCAAGAGTGATGATCGCCGAGGACGGAAAGGTGACCGGGGTCATAATGTCTTTGAAATTGAGCATCTTCGGTTACTAAGCTGACCCTAAAGCTGGGTCGCCGGGGTCGCTGCAAGGGGTCGCGCGGGTTTGGCTCGTGTTGGTCTCGAGACGGCGGAAAAGGTGAAGCACAGTGTCGCTCACTTTCCGGTCGCTGAGGAAACAAAAATGTCCCTCTTTTCTCTATTTCTTTTTTTTTGTGCAATGGAAAAAGCATAAACGTCATAATAATGCACATTGTTGCACATTGCGCACAAGGAAAACGGTGAACCGAACGCTGCATTCGTGCTTTGCCCCTGCTTTGACGGTTGTTTCCTAGCGCTTTTTTTGTCTTTCCCTATTCCTGCCTCAATCCTGGCTCAATCCGGAATGAATGAATCGACGAATGGAGAAAGAATCGCTCGCTCGAAAAAAAAAACCACCGAAAAGGAACGAACCAACGATCGATCGCTTATTATTCGATCGCTGCATGCAAACTTGCACCCGCACCGAAAATAATGCCTTTTCCCGCTTTTCTTCCACCCGGGTGAAGCGGAAGTAGGACGCAAGGAGCGTGTGCGTGGGTTGCAGGGAAGGCACCGAAACAAATTGCTCAAGATGTTCGGTGCCAACGCGCGAGCACGGGCACGAGCGTAATGTAAAATTAAAAACCCACCCCTTGTGCTAGCCAAGAGGAAAAACGGATGGAGTTCGCGGCACCATCGGCTCAAATTACCGACTCAAAAGATTCGGTTTGTGCTCCCTCTCTCTCTCTCTCATGGCGTTGGGAAAGTGTCAGGAGAGCTGAAACGATTCAGCCGTTCTTAGCTTTCTTCCATCGATGCTGTGATGGAAAATCGCCTTCACATTTCCGGACGGTCTGTGTCCGGTGAACCGGTGCTGTCCAGCAAACAAGCGTTTGTTTGGTGTGGGCAAAGAGTTGGCAACCCGAGAAGCGAAGACAACCCGTGAAAGGATGCACATAAACACAGCTGGGCCCCGTTCGGACGGGTTCTTATGGGTCTCAAGAGCATCGGATCCGGTGGCTGTTGTTGTTGGAAGTGTCATGTTTGGGTAGATATTTCTTTCGACAGAGTAAAACATTCGGTTTATTGGAAGGCAAGCGAAAATAGTTTATAAAACCGGGACAATTTAAAACAAATTACACAATTTAGCTTTTGTTACTTTGAAACCAAATTCTAAAGGTTCCTCTATTTCTCGCATTTTCTTCGGGCAATTATCGAATAAAAAAAACTTGCAATTTTCTTCATAATTTTGACTGCTTACAAAAAGTAGTTATTAATCATGGTATAAAAGCTCATCTTAGAAAAAGATATTTACTAAGAAAACGCATTATATGACCTACATCTGTTAACAACTCTTTAAAAATATATTCCGAAATTTCAAACGAAATTTCTTACACCTTTTTTATTGCCAAACAGTAGTTTTTTATGTTTTTTTTTTTTTGCAAAATTTTACATCCATTAGCATTAGCTTCAGTTATTATCTGTTCTCTAAAAACACCACAATCTTTTCAATTTTCCACTGACACTGAAGTTCTTGCAATAAGTACAGCTGACTAAAGTACATTTGAACGGTATAATACCATGTACTAAAACAAGACCTTGAGAAAAAGACTTATTATAACTCTTGTAAGAACAAACAACACAAGCGGAGCATCTGTTTAAAACCTTTCTAGTCCTACTCAAATATATCTTTGAGACATGGACCTTTGCCTGAACCAACGAACTTCTGTTGAACGAGAGTTATTTGAGAGAAAAGAGTTCAGCAGGATTATACGAACTCCCCTTTATGTGGAAGGATAAAAATGGATATTTAAGTGCTCAAATCGACCCGTCTTGTACTAAAGAATTTCAAGGCACTAATGTGTTTTATAATACAAACATATCCAAAATTATCATCACTCTTTCTAAAGATGTAATAAACCAGATATCAATTGTTTTGCTGATGGAATGACAAATTTCCTATAAAAACAAAACAATGTAGACGTAAATTTTCCATATCCCATCATACGCCTGCTTCGATAGTATTTCCAAGCATTGAAGTCTTTTCCTTCCCAAACCTGCAACCATTTGCTGCCAATCGAACAGCGGATTCAATGGAACACCAACTTCAGGTAGCTCCACCATCCCACAGACAAGACCCACGCCCACAAATGCGTTCCCAAGAGACCCAGTGAAACTCTTTTTTCCCCCGTTAGCTCCAGTGCGAATTGTACCGCCACCGTAAAAAGTCATCTGCCACGATCGCCAGAAGTCAACAACCAGTGCAATAAAACAATCCGATGACGGTTTGAAAAATCGCCCCAAACGCCAAAAGTCACCGACCAAAAGCAAAGGGAAGGGTAGCCAGAGTCCGGCAGGCAGCGAGGCTGAGGGTGAAACTGACTCAAGGCAGGCAACAAAAAAAAAACACGACTAAAATAGAGGACAAATTACCCTGACAAAAAGGGCCCTTTAGCAAACTTTCGCTTTCAAGTCAGCTTCACCACCCAGAAACTCCTTCCGATTGATTCGGATCGAGCCGCTCATTACCTCTACCGGGAGGTAAGAAGGACACTTTGCCCACCGTGGGTGTACGCGCCGGAGGTAGCAAGGACAATCTTTGTGTTTATTTTTTACTGCCCTACGTCCTCTGACATCGTTCGAGGCTCGTAAAAGTGATGTGAACACTCGCTACCCAAGCGTTTGTTTGCCTCGACCCGTACGATCCTTGCATGACCCGATGTAACGGCGCATTAGCGTACATGAAACGATGGCAACAACAGAAACAAGAAAAAAAAAAGGGATTTGAATGTGTCACCAACGCCTGCGAAACGGCCGGAATTAACTGTTTTATTTTATGCGTTTATTATTTTTTACTTTTTCCACTGCGGAGGCGA
>JXWZ01006050.1:0-14746 GCA_000956215.1 Anopheles farauti No. 4 | reverse complement strand
ATGCCATAGGAAAGTTATTATAATGAATGTTTTGTTCAAACAAAAAGTTATAATGTGCATGTTTTGTTTATTTTCAAGTGCCGTTTGACAGAAAATATCGCTCGCGAATCGCGTGAGCAGTGACACCCCCTTGCGATTCGTCGCGCGATGAAATCGCGCGCGATGGAGCAGTGACACCAGCCTAAACTAAACTCAAGTGCAATGTGTCTTCATGAAAAATCGATAAGTAATTTTTACAAATTTTTGAAAACAGACAGGAGTTTTTTCAGGTATTTGTTTATTTAAATAATGGATTACACACTATGCGCGGTACACAGTTACAGATAAACGTGGAATAATATATATGTTCAACCAAATCATAACCAAATCATTCACGGAAGAGAATGTATGGAGCTGTAGGATATTTTATTATATTAAAAGAACCATAATGAATATACAGTCTTACTAAGGTCAAAAGAGGTATTATGGAAGAGAAAAGACTGACATAGTGAAACAAATTGTACTGCAAGGAAATCTTATATCGAGTGTGAGCGGGAAAGATATAGAAACCCCAGCTTATGCATCGGAAAACAATAGCTGGGTTGTCAAAATTGAATTTAATTGTTTTTAACCGAAATCAGCGTAAACAAACACTAACCGAAAATGATTCCCGAGTTGAACGAGTGCATTAAAACTGCACAGGATAATCTCTACCGCGGCTTCATATCAACCGATAAAAGAGGATTGCAATGGCTAGACGTAAGAATAACTAGGTTTGGGTTTAAAACAAAGCATGCAAAGCATTTTGTACCACTCCCTTGCAGTCCGTGTGTGCCGATTTGCATCGCCTCCTGCGCATCGTACACAAGCATCTTATTTTCGACGGCAGTGGCCACATCGGAACGCTCGAAACATGTTTCCTCTGCATATCGCAGATAGTAATGTGTATTCGTTGGCTGGAGAGAACCATCTCTGAGCTGGATGGAACGAACAAGCGTCTTGGATTGCCACAAGCTGGACAATGCTTCCTGGATAGAATCATATGGTGCCTGGAACGGCTTAAAGCAGTGCTGGAAACCGATAGTCCCTGTGAAAGCGTCACTGAGTCAAACTTTGTCAGCTACCTGGATCTAGCCCTCAATCTAATAAGTCCTCTTACGGTGGCCAGCGATGAAACGTGTGCCGAAGACGAGTATGAAAAAAGGTATCAAGAAGTGATTATAGAGAGCGGTCGAATTAGATCCGTTCTGGAAGCGCTAATATCCCAAACCTTTGGATTTTGTAACGTCCTGCAAGATGAGGACCGGAAGCAAATTACAAACTGTTGTCAAAAAGTGCTCAAACAATGCTTGGCCCTGGAACGGGAGGGCGGTGAACTGGATTCAAGCGACAAAAAACTGCGTGCAAGCATTTTAGAAGCTGCTATCTATCAACTGGAAACCAACGTAAATGAATGTCTCCTACGCCTGGTGTACGATACGTTCGGAGACACCGATCGTAGGCTGTTGGCACAACTAAGATCCAGCATTAATGCTAGCGTTGGAGAGGACGAAATTGACGAGCATACTAAACCGTTTGATGGCTTTGTTGAGCGCTTGATGCAAATCGGGCTCTTTGCCATCTCGTACGCAGACAATTTGAAAATTTCTTCCGCAATTCGTAGCTGTTTAGCGTCAATAGAAGCACTCGACTCATACCTCATCCCCTCGTTGTACCTCGGATCGGACCAGAATTCAATGCTACTGGAAAAACATTGGCTTGAAGAATCGGCAAACTTGTGCCATCTCGTACACAAGATTATCGACAGCAATGCGTTCGCTTTGGCACTGATCGAGTTGTTTGAGGTGGAGTTAGAAACATTGCAGCAAACCTTCACTCTAATGCAAGCCGTGGAAATGGTTCGTAAAGCAGAGATATTTTTGCGCCATCTCGAAATTAACTCAGCAGAAATCAAGCTGCAGGATGAAATACTTAGCATTCACTACGGCGACTATCGCACAATGGTGCTGGAATGTCGGGCGATTGTGAAATGCGCCGAGCGAGATTCGACCATCGATTCCTCTCGGATCGTGAAACGAATCCGCGTGCTGCAAGGAAAGCTGCGCAAAGTACAAACAACCATTGGCAGTAACAATAAAGATACGAAAACAATTGCTCCCATGGAAGACTTTACTGTGCCGTCCAAACAGAGCACATCTTCCCCACCAAAATATTCCCCAGAACGGCGCATTGTAGAGGCAAGCATCCAGGAACTTTTTTCCGCCAGCCAGGTACGCATATCGTCCACCAACATACTGTATCGCAGTCGCCGCGGTGAACCGGGCAAGAGGAGGTTGGAAGCCGCATCGTTGCTTGAAATTAACACGTTTTCCGATATCGTCAATCACCGGGCACGAAACCGAGCCGAAACGACCCCAGAGAAAGGTTCCATAAGAAAGAAGCCGCTGCGAAGTA
Organism: Anopheles farauti No. 4; assembly: GCA_000956215.1. NCBI lineage: Eukaryota > Metazoa > Arthropoda > Insecta > Diptera > Culicidae > Anopheles > Anopheles farauti No. 4. Next base: position 12,313 of record JXWZ01006050.1, on the reverse strand, counting down.
AACATTTACGAGTGAAAACTCTTTGGAATCGACATTAAAATACATTTCTTACACTTTTACAGGAAATAGCTTACGAGTAGCTATGTTCAAAAAGCAGCAACGCGATCAAACTGCTGAAATGTACGAGAGCTTCAAAAGTGACATTGACTTACAGATTACAGGTATTAATATAAAGCGTAAGTGTAGCATTGGAGGTTGTTTTTTAATATTTATTTTATTTTTGCTTTCCTTAGAAATTCTCGATGAGCTTACAGACTTGTCCCATACGTTCTCTAAGCATCCTGCGAGTAAAACCGAAGCGAACCCCTCGACGACCATCATTCGCAAATCTATCACCAATGAGGAGATAGCGATCGCTGCGGATAATAAAATACGTATTAACATATACACTGATATATGATGTCGAGGATTGTATTAAGTAGCGCGAACTTTGCACCAGTGAAATGTATTTGTTTTTATTTGGTCGAATCTACAATAAAATATCGAGTTTTTACTCAAATACTGAACGAAAAGGAGAGTGTGACGACCCAAAGCAAGTAGATAGTTTCATACGACCCACGAAACACATTTCAACCTAGCACGATCTGTAAATAAGATATTAGAAGAGACCTGTTAGAAAGCCCTTCGCTTTGGGTTCAGTTGTTAAATGAACTACTAAACCCTAAATAAGAAATAAGATAAGATAAATAAAAGAAAGCAACAATCACAATGTTATGTCGCGAAATTTCAGTTGGTGACTATCGAGACTTTTTTAATTGCTTTAGTCGTCAAAAGAAGGAACTCATGGTCCTCCGGTCCTCATGGATGGAATAAGTTGTGAACAAAGAGACGTGAAAGATTGGTAGGTCACAGTAAACATGGCGAATTGGCAGATCACAGTAAACATTGCGTGTTATAGCTGTAGGATCTAAAATCTCATCTTATCTTATCACCAGTGAAAAAAGAAGAAAAAATAGGGACTAGAATGCTGAGACAAGAAATAAGAAAATCCTTCAATTCTGCACTTCAAAGAAAAATGCTCAGAAGCTAGTTATTAGTTCTCGCCAAATTCTTTGTTCCTGAGTGAAGCGCAGATGTATGCTTCAACATTATCGGCATTAATCGATGGATAGTGGATGGATGGATAGTGAGTACTTGTAGATAATAAGATAAGGAGTTTTTTCGGACGCAGACGCGAATGAAAAACACTCAGCCTTTTGTATAAAACTGCGAAATTGATTTATTTCGTTGCGCTCGCTGCGGTGGAGGGTAAAGACTATTCCTTCATCAAATCGATCTTACATCTACGGGGAATGTTACAAAAAAGGGAGCATCACCGACCGGGGAACTGCCGCCTGTGCACGGTGAGGCTGCTTGAGCAAAAGTTTAATCTAAAGTATGTACAATATAACAAAAGCAAATGCACACGCAAACACCAGTTGCGTCATACGGTGTCGTTTCAGTCGAAGATATTCGCTAGTGTTGGACGAGGAGTAATGCACTCTTCCCTTTATCTTTCAGTTCCAGTCGCATAAAAAGTCTATTTTTCTGCCATTTTCGCTAAAATGCTGTGATCTCTAATCACAAATCGATTACGACATCGACTGGAACGCTGTTCCTATCACGAGAGTTAAAAAAATTCTATACGTATACCGTGATATGCTGATAGGCGAGCATACCTTCGCATCAACTAACCTATCGTACGTACGACCGCAAATTTCCTAACAAATTTTACCCTTAAGTAATGTCGAGGATTGCAGCACCAAATTATTTCGCTATTTGGCACGTGTTGCTGTGAGGGGAAGGACAAGCCGCTAACTACTAGGAGGTTTAGAAAAGAAAAATTAACATACGAAACAAGCAAACGAACAAACCGACCGAGTTCATGCGTGATCGTCGCCGCTCTGATATCATCGTCTTCTTGTTTCACCGATACAAGGAAGTGTATACAATATACAGTAGGATGTAACAGGTAACCCGTAAGGTTCGTCCGCTTGCTAACAACCGTCATATCAGACCGTGGTGGTAAGGGTTGTATGTGACGCTCGGACTGCCACTTACCGTCGGCACCGTAGTGATCGTCGTCGTCGTAACGGGTGATGAACGCATTCCGACGGTGGCAGGCGGTGGCATCAGCATCTGACTGTTGGACGACGGTCGGTAAAACCGCAGATAGTGGATGTATCCCTCGTCGTCGATCGTGAGAAATTTGCTAAACTCACGGTTGATAATCAACCGTTTCGCACGACCGATAAGCTTGATGCACGCGAGGAGGTGCGGTTTGCCGGCAGGGCCACGTTTATCGTACCAGTGGGACGATTCGTCGAAGCGATCGCTTAGGAAACTCTTTTGCAGCGGACTGCCCATGACAGGGGTCGAAAAGCCCGAATTATTGCTGCCATTTGAACGGCGGTTATCGTTCGGCGAACTCAACGCATCCATCATCGCCGCTGCCTTACGACTGCTGAAGCGTCCCGACAACCGTATGCTCGAGAAGCTTTTGCGGGGTTGATTATTGTACAGAAAGTCTGTATTCCAGAACACTATTTGCTCTCCAACGCTGACCAGAACGTGCGGCGAGCCTGGCTCGTTCCAGCTGCTAAAGTACAACTCCGCCACCGGGCACTGGTGGGATTCCAGCACGCCCAACCTCTGGTTCAGATTCATCTGATGCACGATGATCCGTCCGTCGGTGCATCCAAGCGCCAAGAACTCTCCGTCCGCCGACAAGGCACAGCTGCAGATCAGATTGTTACCATCGGAACGACCGATTTTGCTTTGCAGTGGCTCTATTTCGACCAGTTTATCGAACGGTGCCAAATCGAACGCTTCGATCGCTGTCACATGCAGCCCTAGATGGTAGACGATCCCGTCGGCCGTGCATAGGATCAGCGCCGATCGAGGCTGTTGCTGGTACGCCGCAGCACCGTAAGACCGTTCCATTTCTTTTTGTACTATTTCCATCGATTTGTTTTCCAAGTCATAGATCTGAAAAAGATAAAACAGTATTAGAAACCGAATCTAAAACTAATCAACACTAGGGGATGGTTTACACCGCTTCCGAGCAGTTTTACGAGTAACCAGAACTAAGCATAGTGTGGTAATTGAAAGCGAAACTAAAAAAAAAATTATCCTCTTACCTGTATCGAACAGCGATCACCGATCAGTAGGAGGAAACGATCGTACAGCAAGAAACACTTGCGAATCGTGTCGCTAAACTCCACCTCCTCACACTCGTTTACGTATATTTTGCAGATGCCCCTGCCGGATGTTACCAAAATGTCGCACGGGGCCAGACTGTCGGTTCCCGTCCGGAAGTGATCGAGATACGTTACCTCCGTGCCCAGATTAGTCAACTCCTGCATCGCTTCGTTGCTGCGCCACGCGCCCATCTTGAGTAGCTTTCCGTTTTCGAGTCCGAAATAGTACGCCGACCGTGTTTCGATCAAACACTGCACGGGTGCGTCGATTTTCTCGTGCTTAAACGTCTTCTCATGCGAGACACCCCAGTCGGTGTCGTGCAGTGGAGTCTGCTGCAGTCTCAAGTGCCGATCGACCGTATACAGCAGAACCGGATCGTCATCCAGGCAGGCCAGGAATACCGTCGTACCCTCCACCTGATACTGACTGCTAACAACTTGGTTGCTAGTGGCCAGCGAGAGACTGTACAGGTTCATTGTGGTTTCACCGTCTTTCGAGATCGACGCCAACAACACATGCGACATGCTTTGCTCGAGCGTTACCACGTCGAGATCCACGATCGAGTGGCTGATGTTCATGCGACGCACCTCCACTCCCTCGGCAATGTTGATGATCGATATGCCGCGTTCCGTGCCGAGCACGAGAAACCGTTTGTCTTCCGTCATCACACTGCACGTATTGACACTGTGCTTGCTTTCGTACACGACCGTGGCGTTGTCCAGTCCATACGATTGTACGGCCCGCTGCCGAACCTGTCGTTCGTTGACGAACAGGAAAGCTTCCGGCAGCTGGTACACGTTCAATGCGTACGGTTCCACGAACTGTGATTCGACGCTAGTCGATCGCATGTTGAAAATCACCCCCATGTGGACACCCTTCGAATCCACCAGAAAGAGGCAGCGTCGCACCGCACTACCCTCCGGGTTGTCCAAGTCCCGCAACGGTAGCAGTGTGTACGCGTTCTGGATGCCCGTCGGATGTTTAATGTCCGGTTTATCGGTGCGAAACACGGACGTGTACACCTTGTACACGCACAGCACGCCCGACCCACTGATCGCGATCAGCTCCGTGTGGTTGTCTTGCTTCAGAACGCTGAAGCAGCTGAACCCGCCCGGTATTTCGAGCGTCATTTCCGCTGCGCGTGACGTTGCATCCTGCAGCCGATAGTCCGGACGGTCGGGTGGATTTTTCGTGGACCACACCTTGATCTGTCCCCGTCGGTTGAGTGCCACCAGGAACTGATTGATGCGCTGCATATCCTTAATCTGATCCACATCGTAACCCTTGAACGTCATCGGTGGTACGTGGTACTCGACCGAAAGACTCCACAGCTGAATATCGTTGTTCGCCAGCGACACAAACACATGATTATCGTCTTGAAACCGCACCTTATCAGGACGGTGCCATAGTTTCATTACCGACGATTCGAAGCAATGGGCCCTGGGAAGAAGAAGATAACACATACAGTCAGGAACACTTGGCACGAACATTATAATACACAAACCCCCCGTTAATACTCACACATCCCGAAGCCAAAGACAAGTTTTGAACTTTTCCACCTGCACTTTGGCCATATCACCGATCTCCCCGGCGTAGTTCAACGCCTGCTGCAGGAGCCGCGAGTCCTCCGAAAGCAGACACTCCGCCACCATCAGAAAATCGATCATCGTATCGATGATCGATTCCTTGTCCTCCGTCGTTGGGAAAATGTAGTCCTGATATTTGCGTAAATCGCCGACCGTATTCGCCAGCCCAGCGATGCGCAGCTTTTGCTCGAGAAAACCAAAGTCCTGATACAGCTCCTGGAAGAGATCGTGCTCGCCTGCTTCGACGATGTGGTAACCGATGTAGAAGTGAAAGTAATCATCGTTCGGGAACTCGTTGGTTAGCTCCGGTTCGCGACGTTGTGCGAGTTTCTCACGAATGCTGTAGTAAAATAGGTTTGAAAAAAGTAAATATTATTGGTAACTGTGTGACCTAGTACCCAGCGTGTGTGGATTGGTTATGTGTTACTGTATATCCTTCGGAAGATATTTGAAGCCAGACATGACGGTCACATGGACCAAGCACGTGCACTGATGGGAGCAGGTGCCGAGTTGGGTATTAGAAACAAGCGTGCATACCTATAACTTTTGAGCAGTCGACGATGCAGTTTGCTCATATCTGATCGCGCCGGGTGCTTTATATCGTTATAGCAAATGTACTGCATCATGTAGAACATCTTGTTCTTACAGATACGCTTCTCCAGAAGCCCCCTGCGCTCCAGCTTCGCAAGGAAACATTCCGTCGTTTCCTTGTCCTTCTCCCAGTACTTCTCCAGCATCTAGCGGTACACATAACGACGAAGTGCAAAATAAAACAGTGTGAGACGTTAGAACATAACTGTGACATGAGTAGTGAGAGTCGTTGTTGTTGGGTTAATCGAGCAGCAGGTAAGGTAGCAGGTAGTAAAGGGGTAAAGATAAACTAAGCACTAGCATTTACTTGCAACGGTAGCGGCACATTGTCCCGGAAGATCACCAGATCGCGAAAGCACTGCTGCTCCTCCACACCGAACTGCTCCAACGTGGACGCTATCGTTCGCGATACCTTCTCCGATTTACCGATGCTAAAGTTTTGCAGATTATCAATGTGCTGCTTCCAGTTGATAGGTATTTCGTTCCTGCACTCTTCACTCATGCGTAACGCAATGAGGTTGATCAAGAACGGATTACCCTGGCACGCACGACACAATTCCGTTGCCTCCGGTGGCAGCATGCTTGTCTTCTTCTTGAGCGCGCGCGCAAACAGCTCCAGCCCTTCCGACTCGGTAAAGCCCGTCGGCAGCTCCACGACGAAGCGCTCCGTTTCGCTGACCTCGTGCACCACGTCCTTGTTGCTCGTGATCACCACCGTTTTGCACTTGAAGTCGAAGTCTTTGATCAGCTTGGCGTCGCGCACGTGCGCCAAAACCAGCAGACTCTGGGACAGGACCTTCTCGAATGCCTGGGTGAACGTGCGCTTCCAATAGTCGATCTTGTTCGACGGGTAGCTGTAGTTAATGCCGCGCTCTTCCTGCTTCACCGCGTCACCGAGCTGGACGCGCAGCTTTTCCAACATTTCGAGGATCGTCTCCTTCGTGGTGCAGTACGCGAGATCCAGATAGAAGATTTTGTAGTCCATATGGCTAACTATCGTGAAGTCCTCGCACGCCTGGCAGACGAGCGTCTGCTTGCCGGTACCGATCTTGCCGTAGATGAACAGATACCGATGCTCCGATGCACCGTGGTACAGAGACATCAGGTGTTTGTGTATAGCCCACCGCAAGTCTTTGCGGTACACGCTGATCGTCGCGTGCGTCGGCATGAACGATTCGTTGCGATAGGACTGATACATGTTGTACTCTTTCGTCACCTTATTCCTACCGAACTCCCATTTCTCCACGATCCAATCGTAGTAGACGCGCAGCGCATCCATAAACCGTGCCACTATTTGCGGATCCCGGTGCTGTTTGTACTCGAGCATGATGAACATCAGGTCCAGCCGGAAGCGTTCCAGTGGCTCGTTGATGATCTCGTTGCACTCCTCACTGCTGAACACGCGCTGGTGTATGAAGTCCGGCAGCACATCGTACACGTCCAGGTCGCGCAGTGCATCGCGCAGGGATTTCAGGCACGTGAGATCATTCATTTTGTTTTATTGCTTTCCGTTTCTGTGCGCGACGATTGCTGCAAAGGAGAGTATGACAAGCAAATGGGGTTAAATCAATATGCAAATCATACGGGCTCTGCGATGGCTAAAGCCGGCCGATATAAACAGCTATGTTCGACACGTTCTCTGCGTGCAGGAATGTAATGCGAAATGCGTGCCCTTCATCGCTTACTCGAATCTGATGCAATGATTTTTAATCAGTGAATGTGTATCCCAGATGGTTTTTGTTGTCATATGTAAGCAAGATAGGTGGTACACGACACACCTCCCATTATAATCTTACATACAAAGGATGATTCAATCTCTAGAGTACAAACGGAACGCAACTGTAAACGTATATGTGCAAGACACAGTGACGCATTGATGTTGAAGCAAGAAGCCGGGATTGATGGCAGAGATAAGTGTTTTTAGCGCTAGTAGGCACGTCTTTCCTTTCTTTCCATTTCCGCAAAGAAGAAGTATTGAGAAATATATCAAAGAGATAGACAATGCTAATCAAGGTCAAATATGTGAGAAACTTATATTAAAATCACGGTTATTGAGCACCATGAGCTTGGAGAGAAGTGCTTGTTTGAGTAGTGGAATGTAGCGACGAAACAACTACTAATCTTCAAACTGATTGAATTTGATTCTCAACTGATAGAATTTGTATAACCTATATTCAAATTCAATGATGTTTAAAAATTCAGGACCGGTACCATGATCCCATTCGGACCGTCTCCTCCTAGCGAGGAGTGACTATGGTGGTAAAATCAGTCTAGAAAGCCGGTTAAACGGCAGGCATGACTTCGATCGTTACGCCAAATAGAAGAAGAAGAAGAAGATGTTCAAAAATTAAACATATTTGGTTTCGGCAAGTGGCTAACGATGACACAAGCAAATACACATGTTGATAATAATAATATTGATATTAGAATATTTTGATTCAACTATACTTGGTTTGATGTTTAAGATTGTTTGATCGTTTATTCTCTTCTAATATAAGACACCTTTTCTTGGAGGTAGAGTTTTAATTCTATTTTCTATCTTATTGCAATACTATTTAAAATTCTCTCAGCCAAGCCATGTTATAATTAATGTTGCCGTATCGCTAAAAAAAAATCCCCACTGTCTCGACCAATTCCAAGAACAGATGGTAAAAGTAGCTTATTGTTTGCGAAGCGAAGTGCACACCATTTACTTATCAATAAGGTAAACATTGCTTAATTTCCTTCACTTCCACTTGAGCGTTAATACTGCTCCAAGAATCGGCTTGAAGCATAAACCAGACAGCGTGTTTGATAACGAGCGCGCAATCAAGTTATGAAGCACATTTGACCTTTATCAAGAGGACATGTTTACACGACGCAAAAGATGGTGCTAGATGATCTTTGAAATCAATGCTAATGTGATACGATGAAAGTGATTGTTGTTTATTGATTTATTTCACAACATAAACACATTTTCGAAAACGGTTCAATACTCTTATGTACGCTGTGCAAATTAAGCGATCCACCACGTCAATCGCAATAGAACATTATTTTTACGTTCCTGGTTTAAACAAACAAAACGTTCATTGCACTCAATACACCCTAGACAAACTGCCGAATGTTATTGCAGAATCGGATGCTTTTTATGCGATTTTTTACATAAACAAAAACACATTTTCCACCAGACACCAGATGACCGATGTTTTCGTTTTCCCGTACGCCCGCTCATCGATATATTTATTCCCAAAAATCCCCAACATCTTGACCTTGCGTCAGCTCAAGAGCCACTGATTCTCGTAGCTGATTGGTAAGTATAGTCACACTATCTTGCTGCTTATACGACCACTGTTCAAGCGTTGTTCTCCAAAAAACAATCACATCGTCCGTCAACGGACCACAAAATGTGCGATAAGATCCAAACTAGAATTGATGCAAAATACCGTCGTCCTCTTCCGTCCCAAAACTCAAAAACATTGAGCTGAGTGCTGCGTAATGTTCCTGTCCGGCTTCCTACCAAAAACCTGTTCGATAATGGACGGTTTCTCCAGCATGCACCTGATTTCATGATCGCCACGACGGGACGTAACTACCAGCAAGCGCTCCGAAATGAAAGCCTGTGTTGTGTGGAAGTGAGCCAATATGCCAAAAAAAACACCATAAGAAATCGTGATTGAAGAAGCAAAAATGAACGATAGCATCACACAACCCGCATAGAACACTCCACCATTTTGATGTTTGCTGCTTCGCATACGTTATTTGCATAGTTTGTTCGTGCGTGTTAACACTCGGCTAGTGACATCAGAGTTTAATCTTCACCAAAAACTACGATCCAACCCCAAGGTGACTGACCTCACCCCCCTGGAAGCACATTCTTGTCACACTTGCAGGACGCGTTTGCTATAGGACGATGGAAATGGGACACAATCGTCGCGGCTACCGTTTGCTGCCCATTAATGGAAGTGGGCGACAATTATCTTACTTTTATTTAATGAAATTCCTTCAGCGGCGGGCGCACTCCGCGACGATATGGGACGGTTGGTGATCGTGGTAAACCGCGATACGGTGTAGGTCACTTTTCCAGCTGCCAGCTGCCACCGGTACCGAAAGCCTACCTTCTAGTGCCACTGCAAGTCAATCATGACACACTCGCGCCGCGCACAAACACGCCGTTCCCCTTAAAGAACCTCGCAGACGCGGTACCGCAAACGTGGATGACGGCAAAGCGACGGCACCGGTCGGTAGCGTATCAAACGGGCACCATATACGGATAAATGCACAACACACACACACTCGCTGTACAAAAAAAAAAACTGCACACTGACCACCCGTGTTGTGATCCTCGGATGATCCTCACCGCTGCACCTTTATTGCATTGCCGATTTTGCACGAACACGACAACGTCACAACCTTCGCACGACGACGCCGTCTAACCAGTACGATCGGATCTGATCTGCTGTTGTCTGATGTGTAGATACGTTTATTGAATCATCTGCGGCGAGTGGCGTCGCGTTCCGCTTACACACGCGATTTTTTTTTCGTTTTATTAATTTTTTTTTTGCTCTTGGTTATTGTGGACACACCAGCATTGAATCGTTCAAGTAAGATCCGTACGCGAGCCCGTTGCCCAGCGTCGTCGTCTCTAACCGAAGCACAACTCCACTTTCATCAAGGCACAAACGATGACTGCGACGGTTTGGCACACACGCTCCGAACGACCCTCTCTCGCGCAAGACAACCATACGCGGATACGCAGTCTCAGTGCCAGCGTTCGTCTTTCTGGTGGGGCTCGTCGCGATGTTGTATCTTGGAACGCCCGTACACCAACACCAACAACACCAGCGAGCCAGAAACTGGTTTAAGTCTCCCCTCGGCTCTCCATCTTTATCGATATATGCTTGGCCCACAGCAGCTCGGGTAAGCACTCACACACACACACACACTCAGGCGAGCATTGTGTATGTCCGCTTGCTTAAGCCCGCCATCGTCTGTCTCCCTCCGGGAGACCACTCCCCTCTTGCACCCAGTTCACAGCATAATGATGAGTAATGATAAAAATACTCCACCACTTTTGGCTGCGTGAAGCCTTCGCTGCACATTTGCCCGAAAAGGTTCCTTTGTCCCGCACCGTTCGTTGTCCAGAATTGCAACACATGTCTTCCACGGAGTATATCCTGGTTGTGTGTGTGTGTGTGTGTGCGTGTGCGCAGAGGGTGAATGAACCTGCGCGTACACTTTCCGACACCGAACCAATTTTCGGTGCCCGAAACCGGTGCCCTCTTTCGGGGGGTGGGGGACGAGGATGTGCGCCGGGTGCGGACAATGACGGTTACAAACACGACTGTTGCATCCATTCCCTCCATCCCACTGCCACGAGGATTGCTTCGGGCAACGAGGATGCAACGACCTCTCCGGTCGACACAGTTATTTTACCACAGTCAAGGACACGAGACTTGCGCAAACGACGGGCGGAACCGCACGAACCACCGCCCACCGCCCACCGCACCGATGCTTTCATTCACTCGGGACGGAAGACACAGCTGCCACCCACCGCAGAGAGCATATTTGTTGTCGGTGTCCGAAAGCACTGGCCGCAATCGGGTGTAATTTCTGCTTTCGTAGCAAAAGTAGCGACAAGGAGAGGTTTAACATTCAGCTTTGAGCGACATACTTTTCGCAACAATGTTAAGACTGTTGGAAAAAAATGATAGCAATCATAAGGTTTTTTAAAATAAAATTAAATAATTACATTACTAAGATAGTCATTATGAGGCACGGTGATACCTTAAAACAATAACAAATTCGTAAAAAATGTCTAAAACGCGGGAAATATAGCTAATAATGGACCTAACGTTCTCATAATGCGGCAAAAAATTACGAAACAGTTCAAAACCATGAATATGAAGAGTTCGAAGACGCCTTTTAGTTGCAGAAAACGTTAGTTTCCTTTACTTAACAAACTAATAAGTAACTCACGTACGAACTTTCAGTTCTATTCCTCAAATTCTGTTCAATTCGAGTGATTGGAAGAGTTCAAAAACATTCCATTTTTATAATGTATTTTGCTTTACCATAGAACATTTATACCAAAAAAGGGCGGAAAAAACTCCTTCTTTTGGCATGTGAGATACAACTTTGCAGCATAATTCGTGCTCTCAAATGCAAATAGAGTGCGCTTTTTAGCTCCAAAATGTGATGATCTTGCTTTATTTCAAACGTGATGATTATTCGTGTTTCGGGCGCACGCATTTTTAAAGCCACAATGATTCATTTTGAAATTGAATTCGGTCAGTATGTAATCGGCGATTTTCCTTGGAAAGCATTGTAGGTTATCGTTTTCGTGTTTACTTGTAGGTTATCGAGAAGGTTTTACTTTTAACGAGGATTGGAAGGTTAAATTATTAACAAATTTACACCAACTATTCGCTTGGACGAAGCAAAAAAAAAACAAGTGAATATTTAAAACGAAACCAAAAGCATGCGATACAATAGCAATATCTGTAATGTACAGCCAACATTATTTAAGAAAATATTTTTTTTAATATTTTACCTTTTATCAAAGCGGCTGTTTTAACTACTTACTTTGAGGAGATTATTTAATACGGCGTATCTATTACTCCATAAAACACTAAACATGATGCTTTTGCAGTACTTTGCGGTCTCCTAATTGAAAACGGTTTACAAAATCATTCCATCTAACCGTGCTGATGGTTGCTCACTTTGTTTTATCGTTTAATAACAGTCACATATCGCATATCGCAAACCAAACCGCAGTAACTACCACTTGTGATGGCTCAAATTTCGCACCCGCAGTATAGAATAGGCTCAGTCAATCAAGCCGCAGCAGAACGTAACAGCAAGTGGCGGAAGAAAGGTCATCACTACTAAAATGGAGTGAATAGAAAAACACCTCTGCAATCTCGTACGATTCATGCGACGATGCGACTAGAGAATCGCGGCTACCAACAAAAGACCGT
>JXWZ01006046.1:0-12416 GCA_000956215.1 Anopheles farauti No. 4 | reverse complement strand
GATAGCACGAATTTCGCTCCCTTTTGTTGATCCAATTGTACAATATTAAACCTTCAAATTACTAAACCAAACACGAGCGGTTTACATAATGGATTTCATCGCTCTCTGTCCATTTCCTATACATTCAATCACTGTCGCAGCGTGCAATAGAGAAACGAGCGATTAGATTTGCGATTCCACACGGAACTTGAAAATGCTTTCGCTTCCAGGTTAATTCATGCCTAAATCATGCTACAAGAAGGATTACTCGGAAATGGAGTATTATCGAAATGCGGCAGAGCCCAAAGCACGGGGCAACGACTGCAGCGAGAGAGTTGATTTCCCATTTTCACCGCAAATATATCTACTACAATCTGGTACTTACACTAAGCGTCCAGTTCGATCGACTTTGGATCATTTTACAATTGTTAACTACTTTGTTAACAGTAACCAAACAAGTAGTTTTGTTTAACAAATTTAATAAATCGCACTTTAAGTCCAATCATTCTGAAAGCTGTGAGGGAAGAGATCGTTCTTCTCGGTACTAAAATACCTTGAAGCTCCATAGAGTGAGTAGATGGAGAAAAATAGTCTTCCAAGCAATCATTTGCAACGCAACGGATGTGTCTGAGTTACATTCGGTCTGACCGTCGCTACCGATCGAAATCACTCATTATTTAGGTGGTAGCTATAACGAGAGTCCTCCTGAGGAGGGTTAGAATCGATAAGACAGTTGCACCTATCTTCTTTTCACTATACTTCTGGGGTAGCCTCTTCAATGTTCGAAGCAACATTTTGTGTTCCATTCCACAGATTCCTGTGTTGGAAACAGTAGGTTTTTGTTTTGCTCATCCTTTGGCATCCAGTTTTGCTTTGTTTCGTCCAATCCAAGTGTACTGAGAAAATTATGTAGCTACTCATGCTACATTGCTGGCCGACGGTAATCTCCTATCATCAACTAACTTTGTTGAGTGGTTCTGGTTCATAGGTTGCTGGTTGTTTGGTTGTGTACCTGAATGTAAAGGAGGAACTGCGCTAGCCAAGCTTAGTTTGGTAGTGGCAGACGTTGGATGATAAATATAAACACCACTATTCTTCGCCTCCCAGCCGCGATCGTCATGGCTTTCATCAGAAAACAACCGAGATATCGAATAGAGATATTCAGCGTATGAACACGAACTTGGCATGAAGCGGAAAGCATAAAGCAGCGTGATAAGAGCATAGCATGAAATCGCATCATTAGAGCGTGTAGCGTCGTTATTGAAAGCACGATGGTATACAAGTGCATGTTCATGGTTATTTCATGAAAGTATAGAATAACCACGGAACATCGTGATATAGACAATTTGAAGTTCAAACCCTTTTCTGTTCGAACATGTTTGTGAAGGAATCTGTAAAATAATACTTAAAAAACAATATGGTACATTCTCTGATTGATTTTTCGTTCTCTGATTCAGTGAAAAACGTCACCATGCTGCCCACGATCCCACATACAACTTATATCTTAGTAAAGGGAAAGCACTTTAGCTATCCAACAAATTGGAAAATAAATGGTAACCGACTTAGAATGCTTGCTTCAGCTCGTGGTTCGTTATATCGAAACATAAATATAAAACAACACACGAAAGCACAAAAATGCAAGACAATGCTTCATCACCATCATCATCCGCGTCGCTACACTATTTACCCTTATCCCCCGACCGTCCACCTTCTCTAGAAGCTACTCTAATGTAATCGCCCTTACACGATCCTTCCAAGTTCTGCTGTCGAAAGTAAGGCTGTGATCACTGATCCGAACCGCCCCTGCACAAGACCGATTTCTTGAGTGAAGCGTAAATGCATTGAAACAAGTGCATCTCACACGCCCTTCTTCCTCCACGATCCACACACAACCACATTCGGCCACGGCTGGCTTCACCCCTTGTATGTGGGTGGTGGAAAATCCACCCATGTAGGGCGAAGAATGGAGAGCGGCACCGATTTCACTTGCACTGTTGAACAATGCACTTCTTCTCTTCTTCCGTCCTCTGACTGCCGAAAAGCGTAATGGACGCTGCACTGCTGGATGAAATATCCGGTGCAGTCTACCATCGCATTGCAGAAGAGAGTGCGTGCGTCGTGCCAGCTGAATGAATAGTAATGTGTTCGTTTTATGTGTTAAGTAAAGAAATATTTTATATTAAGAAAAAAATTCACCAAAGTTTACATAAAAATTTACTTCAAACGATTTACCCACAATTCATATAATATTAGAAAAAAATTGACTGTTCAACTGTAACTGTTGAACACAATTTTTTTTAATTTACTACCGCATCTCGGTGACCATGACTATCATCCAACACGACACACATAATTCTACAAAACGACAAATTAAACTCAATATTCCGAAGGGCGTGTCTGGCACTCACGCACACATGGAAACCAGCCAGACAGTGAAATTGAAACAAGTGGGCTTAATAAATTGATTATTTTTGACAATTGTGTTTTCGTCGCATGTTCGGTTTTTTTCTTCACACAGCATAGCTCATTTCTCTTGCTTCCAAACGGTTTAGGTCTCTGGCGAAGACCAGGGTAAGCATTATTTGAGGATTTCGTACTTTTTTTGGTTTGGAGTGTGTTATTGTTTATATCACAATTCTCAACTTAATGGCTTATTAGACAAGCACATTTTGAACCGTCTTTCCTATAACAAATGCCGAGAAGTATTAATTTCTCTTTCATCGCACATATAGAAATAAATTTATTGAAATTAAATAAAGAATCAATCTGTTACAATTTGATAGATGCCTAATAGAATTAGTTGCTTAATAAATGCTGCCTTAAGCAAAATAAAATACGTTGTGTTCAGGTTAGTAAAAGGTAAAACAAATCAATATTTATTTTGCGTCAATTTTGATGTGACTGCGTAGTAATGAAAGGAGCTGTGCATATATATTCAATTCATTAATGCTTTCATGAGCTCAAACGCATTGATTGTTGAACTGGCAACACATATATTGACGTAGGAAATGTTTCAATTTATGGAGATTGGTCAACACGATTATTGCAATGCTTGGTATTTGCAAATCCAAAATCAGATAGCACTTTTATTGTTTATAATAGCATGTAAAAGATAAAAAATTATGTATGCAAAATAATAACGGCATCATCTCACCAACGCATCGCATAAACTGTATCTCCAATTACATTTTAGCCGCTCAACCGAACAAATAAACAACATTATTTTGTGCTGTTTGCTTAAGACTCACACATTATTTTCACATTTCACCACCAATACCAAACAGTGTTTTGCTACCCGCCAATACCCGCTTCCTTTCCTCAAGGGGCAGGGACACGCAACACCCAAAGCCTTCCAAACAATACGGGTGTTCAGCTGCAGGGTGCGGAACCGGACAGCGAAGACGTGGTCAATAAATTGATGACGCTGGAAATTGCTGCTGGCTAGGATGGAAACTGCGCCCCTGCCCATAACGTGTCGTGTCGTGCGCCTTGATCAGAACGAACGAACGCTCCAGCACACATACAAACACAGTGGTATAGCATAATACATGTCGTCGACCCGCCGCCCCTATCATTATATCACAACGTGTGCATATCAACAGCAGCAGAATGGAGTCAGTTAAGTGTTTTTTTTTCTCACTCTGTCTCTTTTTTCCAGCTTTATGTTTAATCAGCTTAAATTGATTTGTTTTCACGATCACTCGCGATGCGCACAATAAAGAGTTTAAAAAGTGAACATTGACAAACAGTGCAAGGCGAATATGTTGTCATCGGAAAAAATATTCTTATGAATGGCTTTTTTAGCATAGAAAATAGTAAAAATTAGGAATTTGTACCTCGCAAAACCCATGATAAATTTTAAACAAAATCACACCACTTTGAAAGCTCAATTTATCGGTATGCGATAGCTACCCTCGGTACCAATAACGCAAGACCCAATTGAATGGAAACGTGAGTCCAAAAGTTTCGTTACGCTTTCACCGAAAAAAAAATAATATCATAACGTGCCGTATCGACTTGTTGCGGCGCTCTGTACTTGATTGCCATTACCGCACGCGGAAGTTCTATCGACAGCCGCCGTGTGTCTTTTGCGCGTATGACGAGAGACACGCCGTTTTAGTTCCAATTGGGTTGGTCGATTAAAATTTTCGAAATCTCTTCATGCACGAGGAGGCCCGTGTGCATTGGCAGCTTGGATCCATTGCCCCAATACGGCTGACACTTGTTGCATGACTGTTTTTGAAGCGGGCAATTTGGTTTGTGTTTTATACATCGGTTGGTTTAAAAGCGCCATGTTCGATCGATTTTGTGCCCTCAAAACGTTTGTCACCGTTTCTTGTGCCAATCGTTTTAGTGGAGTAGTTATACCCGTGGTGTTGATTAGGTAAAAAAATCGAGTTATTAAGGTATGAAAAACATACGAATAAAACTACCTTTAAAAGCTATTAATAATATGAAATGTGTCTTAATTCACTCTTCCAGCTTTGGTTTTTACATAATCCAACATTGGAGAAACTACTGGTTACCTTAAGTGCGTCGTGGTGTTGAAGATCTCCCGTATCCAAATGTTTTTTCAGCGTATAAAAGTTTACAGGGCACAGTGGTTAAAAAAGGACAGCAAGAAAAGCAAGATATGACGAACCAGCGATTAACAGTCGAGTTGACGAGCAAACGGTGGAGAGCAGACTCGAATCAAGAGCCCTTCTTATGCCGGCCCAGAACATTACACGATGTGCACGTTGCTTCTTCACTATTTCCCTCCCCCATTTACCTGCCACCGGCGCAATGCTTTTCGACAAACGAGATGAGAACTTTGCGGGAGCAGCAAGGTGATTGCCCTCACCGCACAGAGCGCTCAGGGAAACCCTGACGGAAAACGGATTATCTACGGCTACAGCGCACAAAGCGGCTCTCATCTACCTTGTGGTTATAAGATGTTTTTATCCAAACCTCACAAAAGCTTTAGCTAGCGGGTTGGCTGAAGGGAAGAAGGAAAGCTAGAATCTCGATTATCTGCGAAGGAACTCCTCTGTGCACGCTTAATCGTGATGGCAACGGGCAGACAGGCAGCAATAACAGTGTCACCGCCGAACCGGAATCTTGCCGTCGAGCAAAATCTCCGTTAGAAAGTATCAACGATTCCAAAACGTACCGTTTTACCTTCAACTTCAAAGCTGCGCAATTCATAACTTCCGCGGGATACTGATGTGTAACGGCAAATAGGAATTTATAAGGCTTGAGAAATCAACAGCTCCGTGGGTTATAAAAATGCTACATTCTCGTCTTGCAAACTGCACATCTCATCCATCACATGCCCGGGTTGTACAAATATATGCAATTTAATTGAAACTACTATTTAGAACTCTGGGATACTGTTCTCTTGAGGATACAAGCAAACGAAGTCTCCAAATACGTATCAGCAGTTCATCGCTGACGAGAAAGTTTAATGGAGCTCTACCGAAGGAAAGGTTTCTTACGATACACCCGTGCTCCATATAGTACGGTGGCTCTGCCGATGAATAACTCATGGAGGAGCATCCATTCGTGTTTTTTTTTTGTTGTTGATGTGCGGATACGGCTGAGAGAATCTTGACGACCGTGACGAGAAAAGCACTAGAAAATAAGTAACGCAACGAAGAACAAAAATGAGCTGGTGGTCTCGGACACCATGGCATCTGAATTAAAAAAAGCTATGGCACACATAACGGAGGTGACTACATCACATATCGTTAAGATCTTGCCCATGCGTGCGATGAGATAAAGCAACTAATTACGAGCCTTGTGGATAATACCGTCCGCGCAAGAAGTCTTGCAAAAAAGGGTCATTGATACTGGCGCCGGATTTTAGCAGCGTATGCAGACACTTCTGGCATGCGTTATCAATTTGAAACAGTGTTACAGAAATGATTAAGCATCAGGGTAAGAGCATAGGTAGCGCAAATAAGTGATTTCGATCTAACGTAGATAGAACTAATAGGAGTTATGGACTTGAATCACAAACTAAATCTCAAACCTAAAAAGTATATTTTTCAAAATGTAGGTTAAAGTTTCACAAAAATGTATAAAACATATAACACATTCCTAGCTATCTGAAAATTCTATCAAAAATATTGATATTGATTTTCAGGACTAAAACCTAAAATGTAAGAATTATCTATGGTACTCGGCACCGGCTATAGCCAGCTCAATTTTGCCTCACTTGGTATGTGTTATGGTGCGTATGTTCCATGTGAGTGAATTGTTCTAGTGGTTGGTTTCCGGCGCATACGCCCCAACGGAGAGCTACGTGCTAAAGGCAGAAGTCAACATGCGTAGAGTGAGCACAAGTGTTTCACCGAGCCAAGTACATCAGCACAAACGTAAACCCAGCCGGTGGGGGAAGGTGATGATTTAACCACGGAAGTCTCCAAGGTAGAAAGGTACACAGTTGGTACCGCGCACACGCACGCACACCATTATATACAAGCAACTACGCAAGAAAAGAACGCACACGCAACATTAAATCGCACGACCGACACCTCTTCAAAGTCCACGCCAGTTGCCTTCAAACGGCCGCGGCTGCACGTAATTTGAGGATCAATCTTAAATATGCCTAATGGAATGAATGGACCGTGGGGGTAGGTGTAAATCGGCGGCGAAAACTAGTGCCTACTGTGGGCAGCCCCACAACAGTACACACATACATCAGTGTGTGCACAATAAATAAATAAAAAACTGGCGTCATTGCCGCTGACTCCTCGAAAAGGTAGCTCTCTGATTGAATTACCGCCTGGGAGAAGATGGATATAAAGCTAACTTCCCAACCCATCCCTTTCCCGCTGGTGGTGCGAAAGCGGGGGTTACAAACAACGCAAGACACGGCGGAAACCCCGCGACGGGCACAAGCAGTTGGAGGACGCGCAGGGAACCGCGCTACCGGCGTGTCCGGGAGGGCGGCAAACCGTGCGCTGCGCGCGCCTGTAGCCTCGTTTTACTGTTAGATTCAATGAACTTTTTACGCGTTCTTTTCCGATCAGTGCTTTATTCTTTGCTCTCTTCTCTCGCTCTCGTTTTCTTCACTCAAGCTTTGTTTTTTCTTAAGCGTACGCGTGTGATGGAAGAAGCGAAAAGATGATAATTCATGCTGTGTTTCTTGCTCACTTCAGCTTTAGGAGAGCTTTTTTCTGTTCACTTCCCGTACTACATGTATTTCCATTTACCTCGTCATGGCTACACGATCGTGGACTACATCCCACCGGTGAGATCCAACGAGATGGAAAGAAGCATTAGAGCCGGGTATGAAAAATGTGAAAGAAAGGAGGAGCAGTAATAGTAACCAGCGGCTAGCTCTTGCAGGTTTTAGGATCTTGCACCAATTATTGGGCGAACGAATTATCCAACTGTAGCGGGGGTAGAAAAAATGGGCACAGCACACATCGTACATTGAATAATAGCAACACGATGATCGGCAAGTTGTCTTGCACGCGTGAACGATCCTCTGCATGATCATTATCAGCCGGAACCTAGCTAGCTACGAGTGAGAAAAAAGTTTTGTTTTGTTTGCAGATTAAATTAGATCTTGTACAGGTGGCAGCATTTTTCAACAAAGAATAGTATCACGAACGAAAAGGATATAAACGTGGAGTCAGACATCATCAGACAAACAAACGAGAGTAAACTTGTTGAAAAAAAATGTCACACAACTTTCATTCCTTTTAAAAAAATATGAACTTTTTGAAAGTTACTACATATTTTCCGCAAATTGCATATTTTTCGAACATGAACAGGAGTATGAAATATTAGCAACAGCAACTAGCGAAATAGTAGCAACAGAGTATGCTACTCCTACATCCTAAATTAACTTTTTATCAGTTTACAATTTCATCGAGTACTGATTTTATAAGGATTAAATCAGGACTAACTTTGAACGGACAGCATTGTAATCATTCTAAAATAAATAAATTTTAAAAAAATATTTAACACTAGTTGGTATCAAAGAAATGTTAGGCACACGGTTTTTTAACTCTCCCAGAGCAAATGAGAAGGTAATTTTGCGTATTCCATCATATCAAAGAGTCAGAGTCGAAGTAGCGTCAGATCGTATCATTCGTTATGTTCGCTCGACGAAACGATCTGATCACGATCACGAGACTCTTCGCTCTACTGTTAGCACCTCTTTTGATGGCTTTTCCTCCACACAATAGTCAATAATCACCTTTTTCTATTTCCGTTCCACCCGCGGGCAAGCAGAGGATGAACTCCGGCGATCGCTAATTCCTGTGAATGTTGCGTGGTGTTGCTGCTGCACAACTTTTTCCTCATCGCCGTTCGATGAACTTTTGGCTCGATTTCCTTCACATCCGGTTGATGATGAGTATTACCACCGGCTTGGCTTGGGTTGACCTGCTTGCTTGGTTGGTGTTCTGTGTGTGGATTTCTTCTCTATTTGCTGGATAATGAATTTGGATTTTCTTCCATTCTGTTGCACACTACACCAACACGATGGACTAAACGAGTCGAGTAGTTGAGGAGAGAAGTTTCATTCACCAAACCGATGTTAGAACTCTTTCACCAGTTAGTTGTACGGATTTGTTGCGGCTGCAGGCACGAACTGTTTGCACTCAGGAAAATCCACGACAGGAAAAAAGCCTTTCTCTTTGCCGCAATTATTCGCGTAAGAGGGGAGACGCTTTTCCGGTTTCTTTTTTTCTACTCCTTCTACTCGCTACTCATGCGGTGGGTGGCAGTGAGCTAAAGGCACGCAAGTACTCGCACTCACAAAATTCATAACGCTTGATTTTGCACACACGCACACACGCTTTACAGCGCAGGTTTTCCACACCCGTTAGCAGAAAAATATTTTATTTTTTTTCGAAACTCGTTCACGGGGACGACGCCCAGTACAAAATAAGCGAAATATGTTTGCGTCTCGAAACAGTGGGAAACCATTCAATACGCTACTGGAAACCGAAAATAGGAAGAGCATACACGCGATAAGCAACAATTCGTCAAACCGCGCTCTTTTTTATCAACATGAAACAAACACACACATACGCACTGTTAAACGCATAAAATTTCACACAATAAATCCACAACGAACTTCCACTTCCATCAGTGCTCACTAGCGCTTGTGGTTTTTTTGTGTGCAATTCTTTCATCCACTCCTACTGAAACACGTCACATTTCATACTAATAATCATTTACTCACATTAGTTGTTTTTTTTATATCTTTCGCGATAACCTTTAACTGGAATATTAACGCTGGGGAAGAAATATTAACTACATTTGAATCACTTTCTTCTAGAGTCGCATTGGTGGGAGCGAGAGCTTTTTTCCATAACAAAGCTAACGACATAAACACACACGTTTCCCGATTCGCGGCACAGTGGGGTGTGCGGCCAAAGGGAGCATCAAAAGTGTCGTTTTTCTAACGACACTTCTTC
Source organism: Anopheles farauti No. 4 (assembly GCA_000956215.1). Classification (NCBI taxonomy): domain Eukaryota; kingdom Metazoa; phylum Arthropoda; class Insecta; order Diptera; family Culicidae; genus Anopheles; species Anopheles farauti No. 4. The sequence continues at coordinate 3,015 of JXWZ01006046.1, read as the reverse complement.
TGCAAATTTCTCCTGGGCATTATTCATGAGCACACTTTTTTCGGGTTTGCTAAAGCAGCAGCAGCAGCAGCAGCAGGGAAATCAATTTGATCGATCAACGATTATTGCATACCCGATGAGGCTATTACTATTGACACCGCCGCGGTACTGGTTCTCGTTGCAAACCACACTCAAGAATGTAACCATCTCTCACTGCCGGAAGTTCCTCTTTCCGTTCGATAGGCAAAAGGGCAAGGTAAAACTATACTCAACACACATCCGCAAGAAAAAGTACCAACCAAATTTGCTATCCCCTTTCGTTTGGATGTTTTGCCGACAAAACATACCGGTGTTGGAGTTGTTTGGGGTATTTTTTTTTGGTTCTTCGATTTCGTTTTTGTCATCCGATTTGATGTTTTCACTTGCATTATCCATATGACGATGGTCGAAAAACAATTGGTGCTACCGACTCGGGAGGAGGCTTTGCTTGGGTACCATAAACAACCACATACTACATTGTGTTGAAGGGAGGGTATATTATGGTAAGGACTCTCGTATGCCCCAAAAGGTAGTGTGCAGTGGGGGCACAATATTTCGATCTCCTTCTTGCTGATGGCATATATACACACACACATGATACACACACACACACACACACACACACACACACACACACACACACACACACACATATAATACATTTATATTGTCTCACACACACGCGTACAATCCGCGTGGTTCCGCTGCTGGCTCCATTCTGCCCAGGTGGATTATTTTGGAGAAAAGGACATAGGTACACACGCAATCGATGGCAGTAAAATCGAGAAATACCCAAACAGGGAAGCTTTTTTCCTATTGGTAGCTTTTAACAACGAAAATTCATAACGTTGTACTGTTTTCAGCAAACTTTCTTCATGACTGGTTGTTTTTTTCACTGAAATATTGTTGTTTTTTTATTTACGAAAGGAAAAAACAGCGTAAACGCACTTAAACGCCCTACAGCGGTGGTGGTTTAGTTTCACAATATGGGAACCAATATCGGCACTCAATATCATTCAACCAATCTTCTATGCCTCTGTTTGTCTGCATAATCACTAAATTATTAAAAACTAGTCACACAAAATTTCGATTCTACCATACCGTTCACGATAAAGAAAAACACTCGCGAAAGCACACAGAATAACACTAGCAACAAAAACAGAAACACCACAGAACCCCAGAGAGGTTGGCTTTCCTTTGAGAGAAAGGCCCAACTTTTAATAAACTTTCAAAATTTAACTGTTTTACTACGATGCACACCGGACTAATCCATCATCCCCAAAACACACTTTGCACAATTGATGTAAAACCAATCGTGTATGAAAACAACGCGAACCCGGCCACCAGCGCTGGGTCCGGCGAAAATGGTGTATGGTGTTGTATTACGTCCGAACGAACCGCGAATGAAATAAACACACAATCTCCGTGGTTCGAGCGTGTATCCGACGAACGACGATGTGTGTTCGCGCAAGCAACCGAAGACACGAACCGGATCCGAAGCGAACAGAGCATAAAACCCGCCAGCTGAGCATGGGCAGGAGAAGAAGCAACCAGCTGCGCACCCATTTGTAACACCGCTGACAGGGCGGAAAGTTTGACAGCCCTGACCGCGTACGAGCGATCTTACGCTCTCAATTTACCACGAACTCTCTCACGGCATTACACCGCACACCATCGTGTGCATGTGGCGACTTCTCTCGCTTTTTCTGTGCTTCTCCGAGAGTTTAAAGTATGCGCTGTGAAGTAATGTATTCATTTCGGTCACCCCCGCTATTTACTGTGGGATCCGCTCTTTCTTTCTCGCACACTCATTGTTGTTGTTTGAGATCAAAAGAGAAATATGTGTTTCCTATCTCTCGCATGCCGATGGAGCAGACTTTTTATCCAGCTGATTTACAGCAAGGGGCAATGTTTTAGGTGCACCGTTTTCGTCAAAAGGACATTTCAGTCGATTAAAAATGAAAATGTTGTGCGGGTTTCAAATCACCGATAAATGTACACTTTGCCTTAATTTTCATTCATTCGTTGAAAAACGCACCAATACTAAAGAATGAGTTCCTTTACTTCAAAATAAAATCCACAATTTCCACAATTTACTTCAGCTCTTAACAGTAGTTTGGTAACAACTTTCTGCAGATAAGCAGTCGTTTAGCAATAATTTAAAGACGAACATTAGCCCAAATTAAACTTGTTAATATTTTCAAACATTTAAAAAAAATCAACTCAAACGGCTGTTTAGTTTTTCTTACTTTAACAATAACATACAGATAGAACGGCAAAAGAATTGATTTGCAAGTGGAAACTTAAATTCATTCTGCGTATGCTTCACCTTGTTAGCGAGCATTTGATATTACCAAAATTGCCAAGTCATTAAATCTCGTATATCTTCGCTCGCTTGACACAAGATAGATTTTTCCACATTCATGTATGAGTGTGTACTAATATTGCTGGCATAGTGGACAGCATTAGCGAGACGACAAGTGTCATCTCTCTTCTCTCTTTAGTCGGAAGCAGGATAACAAAAAGAAGCTAAACGAACCGCAACCCGGTACGCAGCACGGCACAAAACCAGCGCAACTGTCACTTGTTTGATGAATTTTAATTTATCTAATGAATCCATCGTCGCCGCTGATGATGGCCAACATTGGGTGTATGTGTTTGTGCGTTATGGTCGTCATTTTTCACCACGCGAATAGGAGACTATTCGTCGTTCGGTTGGATGATTTTAGGTGTCTATTTGTTTTGCTTCCGTTAACTCATACAGCTGTCGCACACCAACTCGTACGTGCGTATACGTGTGCTTGTGTGGGTGTGTCTGATCTCGTCAAACAATTTCCGCTTCCTACCCCGAGCCAAGACACATACACACGTTGGTGGCTTTTTCTAACTGAGTTATGGGTTCGCAACCAGTTTTAGATTGCCCACTTCAGCTCGTAAAAAGAAACAAAAATGAAGATCATGCAGCGATCTGATCGATTACGTCGTACTAGGGATATC
>JXWZ01006045.1:0-12912 GCA_000956215.1 Anopheles farauti No. 4 | reverse complement strand
CCGCATTCTCGTCAGCGGAAAGTAAATAACACCGGACGAACCTTCGTCTTCGCTTGGTGCGGTGGATACGAGCGCTCGAGCAGCCGTGTATCGGGCGGTCGGCTCAGAAAAAGCACCGGAACCGGATGCAGGAAAAAACCCCTCGTGAGGCCTCGGGTTGCCCTTTTCCAAACTCGAGTGGATGGTTGAACCGCGCGCCGGGCGAGCGGTACAAGACAAATCATCCACCATGTCCACAAATGGCCGACCCCGCCCGGCTCCTACTGCTGCACTAAATTTACTCCTTCCGAGCGGGTCCTCGCGTGTGTATGTTTGTATGATACGAGCATGTCAATACAGCGAAGGGCACGACCCGTATCGTATCGTATGTCATATCAATTTGTCCTCCGTTTTGTTTCGTTTTGTTTTTTTTTTATTGTTTGTTTTATTTGTCATCCAGCCCAGGCCCAGAACGTCCTCGACGTCCTCGACGTCCTCGCAACCACTCGGCGGCACAGGACAGCGTACAATCCTGTTCAATGAGTGCGCGGTCGGCAACGGGCATGGGTGGCCTCACGAGAGGGCGATTAATTTTTATTTATCCCCTGATTGGTGTAATATATTTTTATCGCGTGCGCCTGCCCGGCCCGGTCCCGGGTACGCCGGTCGGTCTGGACGAGATTTGTGGGCGCCGCTCGCCGATATGGGCGCCGGCACGCACAGCCCTCGTGTGACGTCCGTGCACGTGAACCGCAGGCTGCGTATGTGCTAACGCCAGCGCAGATCGATCGGGACCGTTTATTATTTTGTTTGCTTCCGTTTTAAGTACGCAATGAACACTTTGAGGTTAAGTTGGGCCGTTACCGAAACTATTCGCACCACCGACGCGCCACGAAAGTCACGGCAGAGTTCGTTCCGGCTAGTGTAGGACGGCTAGGACCAAACCAGTATGATTGGATTTTGGGTGTGCGGGAGTTTCTCCCACTTATATCGTTCCTCATTTCGACTCCGAATCCGATAAAACTATACAGTCCACAACAACAGTACTAGACCGTCAGTACTACATCGGAGGCGTTTTTTCTTTTTTTTTTTTTTTTGTTAAGATGAATCATTTCCCAAACCACCCCTTTTTTGTCTGTAAACCTTCCTCGACGCAGCTCGTAAAGAGTGTGGCCGAGTTTTATTTTTCCACCCGACCCCTAGGAGACCGAAACCATTTCAAACCGTTTTCACAGAACGTTCAGCGACCCGTTTGTCGTCACTCGTGCTGGACCGGTCGGAGCTCGCGTGCGTTTGGCCTCTCTCTCTCTCTCTCTCGGTTGCTCTCTCTCTTTTTTTTTGCGCAATTAATCCCCCCCGGGAAAAAGCAGAAACGGGCCTATCAAATGGACGTAAAGTTTGCCGGGCGGAATGGCGACCCCTGCAACCGCACTGCCCGGCACCGGCAGACGGAATTGATGGACGGGTTTTGATTCCACTTTATTGCTAGTTTGCTTTCTCTCCGGCAGCCGTATGTTCTCGAGCGCTTCTTTCACATCTGCCCGCCCGCACACCGCAACCGGGTTTTCTACCCAGCGCAGGATTTTACATGACGGCCGGTTGGACGAGCGCAAAAAAAAAGAGAAAGAAAAAGAGAATATAAAAAAAAACTTTCGATTTCGAAACGAACACCGAGAGTCCAGCAGCGAAGTGTCATTACTTGCGGGGTGATGATCAGTCGAGTCGGACGAGGTCGGATATTTACTTGACAGCTCGTGCGGGCGTGTGTATGTGTGTTATGGGGCAATTTCGGTTGTGAAATGCGTCAGACAACTCGTGCTGCTCGTGTGTATTGACACGTTTGGGCGATGTCCGACCGTAACAGAAACCTATAAACCGCACGAGCTCGACGTCGGGTTTTATAACCTCTTATCCTCCGCGCAAAAATGTTCACTCTCCCCTTCCCGCTGTTTGCAAAGCGCTCGGTTGTTCCTGCGGCCGTTGCTGCCGCTGGTTCGACGCCTGGTTTCTGGACGGTGGCACATGTCCTACGCGAGGTCTTGCCTGCCGTTGTGCTGGGTACACTTAATGAAACATGCAACCCGAAAGGTCAGGAGACTTTTGCGACCCGAACGGCCGCCGGCAGCACACATCGCTCAACCTTCCGTCGGTGATATCTGATTACAGCGCCGGGGACGAACTTCATCGTCATCGCCGGAGACAAACTGTCACCACGATCAAGGGCAGACGGTGTACCGTCGAAGATGTCTCGCAATGTGTGTGTGTGTGTGTGTGTGTGTGTCCGCACGCCGCTCCAAACCCGGAGCGGACCGGGGGTAGGATACCATTATCTTCCACGTCATTTGTGGAGGTCAACCGTGCGTGCAGCGGCGGAGTCGGCGGCCCCGGGCGGGAGTGGACGCCGCCACGTACGAGATCGTTCTTTTCCACTTTTAGCGGAGACAAGAACGAGAGCAGATAATTAGCGTAAGTGCAGAGATCTCACTCGCCGCCTTCATTACCATTCATTCCGGCGCACAATGGCGGAAAGTCTTGCGGCTCTACCGCTGGAGGACCACGCTCAATCATCCTCAAACTCGACGCACACACACACACAGAGAGAGAGAGAGACACACACTCGCGAAGCTTTTCCCCGAGCCGGTCCGCAGTCCGATTAGATGACCCGGATACCCAATCCAATCACTCTTCCGGGAGAGGATGGATGGCGTTGTCGCTATGCAACGAAGTTGACCAATTACGCTAGTTCGAGAAGTTTGCGCTACGCTTCAATTCTGTTCTAGCGCGTGTGAGGAGCAGCAGCCGAGCGACCCGTTGAGTAGAGCAGATACGTTTAATTCAGCGCAGGCAACGGCGCCTTTCTAAAGTCTTACAACGAAAGTAACGTCCGAAGTATGGCGCCTCGCAACGGGAGAAATCTCCTAACACTAAACATGTGCCGGTGACATCGTCAACCTACCAGCCGCGGGAGGAGTTGTTTAGTTGTAGGACGCGAAACCAACGACCGAACCGAACCGACTACAGCGTAGGTAATTCAGTTTCGTTTCGGCACTTGACTAGCGTCACCTCCCATCGCCTGGTGACGCCAACCGAAACGGAGCCACCGGTCGTTTAATCTGACGGCATTCGATTATCAGACTTTTTTGGGTGGATTTTTTTTTTTCCACCCCCGAACTCGGCCGCAGCAGTCACTTTCGCTTTCGGTGCTCTCCCGACCCGTGTTTCGTGTTTTGGGTGCTTTCCGTTTCAATTTTCATGCCCCAGCCTGAAGCAGTCGGCTAAAACGGAGGCTCCAAATGGGTCGCCTCCTCAATTAAATGGCGGCCTGCCGCTCTTGGAGGTCCTCTTCGGAGGTAACTCGCGGGTAACTAAGTGAAAGTGTTCGCGAACGGTTCACTTACGGAGGAACCGTACGGGGTGACTTTTTTTTTTTTTTTTTTAGCGCGGAAAGTTAGCGATAAACCGGTAGCGGCCCTTGCGCCTTGACGTGTGCTTGCGGAGGAAGATGGCGGCTGGCTCGATAATGAGCAATTGCGCCTATCGCGTTGATTTCGGAAGGGCAAATCTCGCAGCACTAGCGCGCGGCAAGATAAACTTTAATCGCTTCCCCAAGAGCGCGATTTTGGGCGTGCGTATGTGTTACTGACACGTTCAAAGGCCACGCGCGTGTTACTGGCGGTGGGAGATATGAAACTTCCAAACGGCAAGTCGCAGCAAACAACCAGGACAGGACGTTGGTAGCTACGGTAAGCGGCTGTAAGTGCTGAACCATTTGGCGTTGTATAATCTGTATGATGGCAGCTCCGGGGAGTCTTTCCGAGCTGCCGCCATATGTAGTGCTAATCGGATTGTTCATTGTTAGGATGAGCTACAGAGTGTTACATCCGGAGATCAAGTGGCTTCCGGTGAGGTATTTCAACTCGAAAATCCCACGCAGCGTCCAAATGGACCAGAGGAAACCTTGCGTTGGGTGCTTTAAAGTAAGGTTAGCCCATCCGACTTGGAAGACCCGTCAAAGGAGGAGGTGGTGATGAATAAACATGAAGATCTGGAATGTAGCGCTTAAAGTTTGCCCAACCGATGTCCGGGTCGCGAGAAGTGCGGAAGGCAACGATACTCGCTCGCATATCGCGCCTCAAAAATCGTCACTTTACATCATTCGAGACCACCATTGAAACGAATGCTCCTGTTCGCCTGCTGCACAACGCACCGACCGTACATTAAACGCGAAAGAAAGACATTCCGCGCGTCATCTCTTCGGCTCGCACCTCGCCGCAACAGCATGTGCGGTGCAGGTAACGCCACCAAGCAGCGGCAGGCCCGGAATGAAAATGTCTCCTCGCGCAATGTGCGACGGAAACATGTGCATGGCTACATGCAACACTGTGCGGCACCGGCGAGCTAATGTGTCTATTTTAAACGCACCCAGCGCCCGACGTTTACGAGGTGAGGGGACATGTTCGGGTGCCTCGATAACGATCCATAATTTTTCCCATCGCGTGCATCCGATTGCTGCCAGATGTGCGCACGGGGTGGGCGAGGAAATCGATCGATGGGAAAATAGTTTCGAGACCGTGCCGGAGACGGCTTGCATGTAGTTATGAACGCCCACTTCGGGTTCGGCTACCTGACAGTACACGCTCGCCAACAGCCAGGACCTTTGACCAACTAAAAAAAAAGCAAACAAAAAATACACATAACCATTGACCGACAAGCCACTTCATTGAGGTGCTTCCACATTCGACACTCCGGGAATGGAGACGAAGGAGAAAAACGCGAGAGTGCCGTCCATAAATTTTGGATAACGGCCTCACTCCACGAGCAATAAAAGCGAACGCGCCAAGCGTGTAACCGTGGCTGACTTACGGACTCGCCGGGGCCGGGGAAGCCGACAGGGATTCGCAATCGATCCGGGCGGGGCGTGCCGGGGGGGAGGGAGGGAGACAAACGTAATCTGCTATTTGAGAATAAATGTCCATCTATCCATTCGGGTCACGAATGTCATCGATCGAGGCATGTCAACGCGGGTGAAGCGGCCCGTCCGAACACAAGATTAAACCCCCCCCCCCTCCTCCCCCCCAGATACGATGCGGTTTCTGCGAGTGTGCGGCGTGTGTAAATGGAAACTCAATAAGAACCAATCAATGCGCTACAAAAGTCAAAAAAAAGGGGAACCAGTTGACTGCGAAACTGGATTCAAAAATATTTATATATTTTTTTAAATTTCTCTGAAGTTTAGAACTTTTTTTGAAAATTTAGCTCGTTTTTGGTTTTCGGAAAATTTTGCTCGAAAGTTGCACAATTCATTTCGGAAGCCGATTATAAACGAACGTACGAACGAATTTTGGTCGTACAAAAATTTTGGTGCTAAATTTTTGAAAATATTTGTCCGAAATGTTCAATTATTCTAGAAGGAAATTTTGCATCGTCTTGATAATTCAAGCCTCACTTCCATAAAAATTTACCTATGTATTTTAATCATGCACCTATTTAGGACACGTTGGTGCAATTTTTGTACAAAATTTTGGCAAATGTTTCGTCTGAAATTTTTCAATTATTCTAGTAGGAAATTTTGCACCATCTAGAAAATTTAAAGCTCTAGCTAATGCTCTTTAGGTCTGGATTTGAAAAATCAACCTACGTATCCTAGTCATGCACATATTTAATGGAAATTTATAATTCTATTAAAATCGTGTGTTGAAAATTTGCCCTGAAAGTGTTTAAAATTTCAATGAGTGAAGATGTTCCTTTGGAGACTTATATCATGATACGTGTTCTCGAAATCGAACCAATACTTTTTGATGATATCTACTTCCCATGGTCCCATTTGGCTGGGAAAGAGGTCACACCTTTCGATAGCTTCCAGCCACGGAAGGGACCCGTAACGCATTAGAACGAAATTCCCCGCGGGCGAACCATTCCGTGACCATACGGTACATCCCGACAGCGCTGATTACAGTTTATCCACGGGCCCGATCGATTATGTCATGATGCTCCTGACGCTACGGAACGCTCCTCCCCCATCCCAACCCCACGGCATCTTCCAGCCTGGTCTGTTTTTATTGTTATTACAATTATTATTTTACATTTTCCACACGCAAACCCACCTCGCGTCGGACGCGTCGTGCCGGCGCACTTTCGCAAATAATCGTTAATTTTTAATGTATCATTCGTGCGAACGAGCCGGGGTATTACGCATCACTCCTGGCAAGGGCCTATCTGGCCACGGCTTTAAGAGGCGCTTTAAGAACGCGCCGGTGTCTCGTTTACGATTCTTTTTTTTTTTGTGCTAGATTCTGCACCGCACGTGAGTGGGAGATCGCTGGATTCGATGGCTTCACGGTCGAGAGTTTATTGTTTTGTTTTTTTTTTCTTTTCTTCGGTTACCCTGAGAGAAAATGTACCAAATGTGAAAAAGAAATTGTCTTCGGGTAGAGTGCAAGTCGGTGGAAAGTGCAAAAAAAACTCCCACGGCCGTTACTTAGAGTTGAACGAAACAAGAGCGACATCAGAATCCATCGCTGCAGTCAAGCAAGTGGATTCAAATTCGCGATTGTCATTACAGTGTGCAGGAGAAGACGTTTACGACAGCTAAAATTCTTTTAAAAAAACTTTTGTGTTCTTTTGTTTCGATTTTAAAAGCAAATTATAGAACCTATGCTATTTAAAAAAATCGAATTTATAATATAAATTTCACTCAAAAACAAGGGACAAAAATGTTTTATAATTTTTAAGCTGCCATCTTGCTCCCATAGTGATCAGGTTAAGACCACAAATTTGACTGTCAATTGCAATAGTGTACAATTCATTCCTAATTCATCAGTTCATTTTAATTTTTAAAATCATTCATGATATGAATATTTCCCAATGAACAATTCCTACGCGAAATTACGCAATTAAAAAAAGCGTAATATTATTTTTTTTAAACTTGTTTGGTGAATAACATTTTTTTAAGCGAGTAAATTGCGCGAGTTGACGAGAAGATGACAAATTTAATTTTTCAACAAACAAACTAACTGAAAGAAAACTAACAACAAGCTCCTGCTCAGAATAGGAAAAAAAACATATTTTACATGCATTGCTCGCCTAGAGCACTGTTAAGCTGATGCTAAATTAAACTCTTTATGTATTTTTTTTTTTCATATTTTCCCATCGAAAGCACTGAAGCAAGCACGGTCACTTTCCCCCGTTTTGTGTACACTTGCCTTACATTGCTGGTATGCTACGCGGAGCAAAACAAACAAGCAGGATTTTTCTAAAACACGGACACGCTCGCAAAAGCGTACCACTAGCGAGTGAAAGTACTAATCCCGGGTTCGAATAAGAAAACTCAAGCGCATCCTCGCGCACAGAAGTAAACGCTTCGCTTGTGCAGAGTAACAAAAAAAAACATACAAACTAAAGCCGAAACAACGACAACGCACCATTGGCAACAAAGCGTGTACGCATCATTGCATCCACGGTCTCGGGCAGGAGTAGTAGCTGCCGATTTTGCACGCGGGCTGTTTCTTTTGCACCCGTCGCCAACGCTTTAACTTTCCTTTGTGGTTGAGGTTTGCCGGGCCGGGTGGAATGAGCAACCAGCCAGCCGATGCTGCACGCAAACGCTTTAACACGGCGGTCGGTGTTCATCGAGTAGAAACGGAAAGTTGGGTTTAAGGTGTTCACTGGATGATGCGCTTTTTGTTTGCTCATACTTCATCAGGAACAACGCATGTCACTGCAATTTGACATTTGATTGAAGGAGTGCAAAATTGGAGTTTTTGTTAATTTTATTTCTCGCTTAAATTATTATTTGCTACGATTACTTTGTTTGGAGCATATAATATGTTTATAAATCCTATTTCTGCATATAAATTATCGTTTATTTATGTTTATATTTTAAAGTCAATTTATTTTTTTTTTTTATTTTATTTCAATAATTTCGAAATAATCAACAAATCATTTTTATTCCTGTTCTTTTCTAAAACAGCTCCTACAAAATTTCACCAAAAAACCACCGATGGTAAAAATGCACACTCGAAGTCGCCCAACTGGGGCCTTAATGTATGCAAATGCGAAAACTCAGCCTCAGCTCCCTAACCCAGCTAAACGCCCGTAGCAGAATGGAGGAGGGATACATTTCCTTAACGAATCGCTCTCCCTCCACCGGCTCATTAGCCATCGGAACCTATTCCAAAGCGATTCCACAGACACACATACACACACACACACAAAAAAATAAAATAAAAAGATCGATCGCCCGTAAACCACTTTGTCCCAAATTAGCACCAACCGGCACACTCTCGTAGAAGAATGTTTCCTAGTGATTTTTTTGTTTGTTTGTTTTTTTTTCTCTCTATCTCCTTTTTTTTCATTTCGCACACCGAGCGCATTGTTGGGGCAGCGGGCCCCACCCCGAGCGGCTCGATTTTTATAAAAACAAACATCACGCCCGTCCACAAAAAGCCCGTCGCCGTCGTTAATTCGATTAAACGCAGCGAAACTTATCGCCGCGCCCAGCGGCCGGCCGAAAATGTTGCAATAAAAATAAATGCACCGTGCCGGGCGTTCGGACGAGTGGCCGCGGGCGGCAGAAAAAAATAGGGAACCGTACCGGGCGGTTTTCGTAGTTCGTAAAAGGGATTTGGACGGGATTCCTCCGTTTTTGTGGTGGGATTAACTCGACAGAGATCGATACCGTTCGCTTCGCGGCACATGATGGGCCACATGGCTTTGTTAGCGAGCGTGAGAAGCTGTGGCGGCCACGGAGCGGTGGCTCATTAAATCATGGGAAAGCAAAAAGGGAACAAATCGACCAGGAAAGGTTAGCTAGCGGGTGAGCCAAAAATTCTTAAATTGAAACAAAAATCAAATCATCTGTTTTGTATATTGCATACGTTTAGGCGAAGTTTGCTAATATTTATTTTTGTGGGTTAGTTTTATTTCAATAAAAAACAATACATAAAAACTGATTGAGTGTCTCATAAAGAACACGTTAATCTTGAGCCCAAACAAGGTTAATCTGAAGGGACTTTTTGCCAAAGGGCTTTTCCCACAAACACAGGGAAAAAAAATCCACCCAAAAACGGCAAACGAAACGAAGCCACCTCGAATAACAGCACGTACCCTTCACGTACGCCGTTTCGAAGGCGAATTGCTTGCAGATGAAACAGACCAGATAGAGCGACACACACACACACACACACACACACACACACACACACACACGTCCGCCACCAACAACAAACAGCCACAACAGCCAAACAAGAAAACCTAAACGTTTTATGTCGATGCTTCAAAACGTCTTCCCGCGCCGGGCCGTCGACGGGAACCGGGCGGCTAGGGGCTGATTGACAAAAATAAATCCACTTGCACCGCAATTAGCTTCGCGCCACTGTGAACAGACGCTGACAAGTCTGTCAAGATCGATCTCGAGCGAGGCTGGAAAGGCCGGGCAAGGCAGCAGGGCGTAGCGGAGCAAATGCATTCGCCGAAAACAGCACCGTGACCCCTTAATGATGCCCGACCGTAAAAAGAGTGTGTTTGTAAGAGGGAGAGAGGGAGGGAGAGGGAGAAAGAGAGAAAGAAAACCACATACGGAGCCAGGGGGGAAAACTCGTTCGACATTTTCTTCCGTTCCCGTCGGTGGCGGGACTCGCGTTCTGCTTCCAGCGTGTTCCCGCACGAAAAACGGTACGACATCTTGAAAGGAATTTTTCCCCCCCTCCCCCGGACGGCTTAAACCCATTGGCCAGGGGGTTTTTCTTTTTGTGTGGAACTGGAACAGGTGAAGATCCGGCACCGTGCGGTCGGCTCGGACGATGCTCTCCAGCATCTTGAAACGAATGTCTGCAACAGCTTCGCCATCGGGCAATACGCTGGAACAAGAACGGCTGGCAAGATATAGTCGCATGTTTGGAGGTTCCAAGAGCGTTCTATCTGAAACACGTCACGCTCTATAGGTTAATTACATCCTTTAAACCATCGCAACAAGCATAACAGTATCGAGCAACGTTGTGCTACACAAAGAACCTTGTCCGTACCTCATCTGCAATGGAAGAAATATCGGGACAGGACTCAGTGGTCCATATTTCAAACATTACTTGGAAAAGTTCATTTTGGATCAGACTTGATTCCAACTGTTAGATCATAAAAATCACAAATTCCAGGTATATAACGAATCGTTAAGTACTCTTAAAAATCATCAGCTATATCTCGGACTTAGTGAACCATATTTCAAACATTAATTGGAAAAGTCAATTTTGGGTAAAACTCCATACCAAATGGAAGAACTGAAAAATCCCAAATTCCAATCAAAAGACGAATCAATAATCATCAGCTATATCTCCAGGACTTAGTGAACCATATTTCAAACATTTCAACACATTACTTGGAAAAGTCAATTCTGGACCAAACATGATTCCAAATTTAAAATCAGAAAAATAACAAAATCCAAGTATATAACGAATTATTACTTGTTTTTTTTATCTTCAGCTACATGTCCAGGACTTAGTTGTCTATAATTCAAACATTACTTTGAAAAGTCATTTTTGGGGCAGAATTTATGCCAAATGTAAAAGCAGAAAAATAGCACATTCCAAGGAAATGAGGAATTATTACATGTTCCTAGAAATCTTCAGCTATATCTCCAGGACTTAGTGGTCCATATTTCAAACATTAATTGGAAAAGTCAATTTTAAGGTCAGACATTGGCCGAGTCTTTAGCTACTCAAAGAAGACGAAGAATGTCACACAAACAAAAAGGACCTATGACCAAAGGATTTACAAGTATAAAAACTCCGTACAACATCCATTTAAACAACATTTTAAACAAGTCAGACGTGAAGAAAATTAAAAACTAACCAAATATATTTGCGTTGTAAGAAAAACGTCGTTATTAAAACCGTTTCAAAGTTAGAAAATAATTAAGGACCCTTTTTTTGCTACGTATGAGCTGCACCAAGCAAATATCTGGATGTTTCAAGATAAGTGACATCACTCCTTCGCTACTCTATCTTCGTTCCAAACTGGAGGAAGTGGAATGAATAAAATCCTTATACGCGCTGCCTTTTGATTATTTACACAGTCCGGCCATCATAGTAGCAAGTTAGCTGTACGCAGCTAATGATTCATTCGCCCGAGCCGGCCCTGCACTTCTTCATCGTCACTCACAACTTGCCGGGCCGCACCCCCTCCCCCCCTCTCCCTTCGAAAAAAAAACGCCCAAACAAATCGTACCGCCTTCAAACGGTTTCCAACAATCCTTTACATCCATTACAACCGCCGCTGGCTTTCTCACACGCCGGTAAGGTGTCTTTATCTTCGGCAGTGCTGGCTCGAAATCGTTAAAATCGTGCCCGCGTTAATCTCTTCATCCCCCGGGTGCAGGCGGGGTGTCGATTTTCCCGGCCCGTTTCCGATTATCCAGCGCATCTTGAGCGGGGGAAATATTCACTCGTCTTTATTTATTTACCCTTGCTGCTGTTGCTGCTTACCATACTTTTTTCTTTCTTTTTTTTGGTTTAATGATCGACGGCAAGGGGCGCAGCAGGCCGTCGAACGGAAAGGGAAGAAAATGGTCCCAATCTATTCCGGGTGTGTATGTTTTTTTTTTGTTTTTATTTTGTTTTTTCCTTTCCTTTCCTTCTCCGATTCCGATGCTCAAGGTGGTCTGCTGGTTATTGCCTTTTTCTGTGTTTTTCCTTCGCCCGCGGTTCTTCCCGCACTTCTCGCATTTTGTTTCCCCCTCTCTTTCTCTCTTCTTCGCTGCTGCCTTGCGCGGATGCTGAAAGAGCACGCACGCACGGCACCTTCCGGCCCGGGGTGGGGGAAAAAAAAGGGACTCCTCTAACGCCACCGCGAACAGGGCGAAGCGAGGAGAAAAATTAACTACCGCACGTTCTGTGGCACCACATCAGCCGGCAGATGAACCCGCGGTGGGTTTCGGAGTTTTTTTTTAATTTTTTTTTTTATTTATTTGCTTAGTTGCTGTCATCTTGTATTTTATTCCCCCATATTTGTCTTTAAAAAAAAACGAAAAAAAAAACTTACGACGAACCTAACCGTGTTCAGACAGGCAGTATGACACCACCGAGGGAAGGATGCAATTAAAACCGTATGGCGCAGCGAACCACACTCGATCCCGGTTTCCCATATGGCCGTGGAAACCGGAACCGGAAATGACTACGGATCGGGAAGGTATCGGATTCGATCGAAGCAACAACGAAAAAAAAAACCCACACAAATACACCCGCTAATCCCACACAAAGCGCGTGACGTAACGCAAGGACGGCGACATCAGAGACCGTCCATCTAATTACAGACCGGGACGCTCCACGCCTAATCAAATCAAATAAACCGATCCATTCGCCATTCGCGTTCTAATCGGATTTTGGGGCGTGCGAGCGGGCGGCTGTGAAGTTGATTGCCCACGCGAAAACCGCGACCCCGCGCGTAGGAACAAAAGGTCACCGTCGGGCGTAATTGAACCGTCGGCGTCGGTGTCTCCTAACCTCAATCAAAGGCAAACACCAATCAAACCCCACCTCCGCTGCGATCGGATTTCTTCCCGTCCAGCTTGGGGGCGGGGGCTAGCGGCACGTGTACTGTTGGTCCTGGGGCGGACAAGGTACATCAGGCACCAGTCTGTGACTTCGTCGTCCGGTGGACGTGCGGGGATTTTGAACGCCTCCAGATCATCGGCTCAACGTCGGCCGGGACATATTTCTCACGGCCGGGTATTTGTTAGTATCCCATCAATATCTAACCTCACTTACCCCTGGTGCCTCCGGCGAACTGGATGAAGTGCTCCTGGCGACTCTATCACATACACACACCGCAATAACTACAGGAGCACGTCACAGCGAACACTCTCCTGTCCTTTATTTTCCAATCGAATAAAAAAAAAACCCCAATAATGAAAAACCACTATTCACCAGCACATTGCTACACCCC
>JXWZ01006042.1:0-24183 GCA_000956215.1 Anopheles farauti No. 4 | reverse complement strand
CTTTTCATGGGATTACTTAATGGAAACATCGCGATAAAGATGATTGCCCTGCGTTGCTTATTCAAAAAAGATGGCCCATCGGAATAGAACAGGGTATAGGAAAGCAGCAATATTTGGCTATACATTTTAATCGTTTAACATTTCCATAACATTACTTGCAAAATATTTACTTGTTACAACAGCCAGTAGCATTGTACTAATAAATAATATCGATGTGTGTTTTCTGCACGTTTAGGTGCATTAAAGCTGTTTGTTAGCAGTGCGTCAAATGCGCTGAAACAGGTTATATGGCTTTGACGGGGCACACGGCGGGTTGAGGTTGGCAATGAGTTGAACAAACAGCACCACCATTTAGGGTTTTGTTGATAAGACATTCCGGTCTCGGTTGTTCGCGATTGTGTTTGAGCGTACAGTTATCGTACAGTGTGTGCCGTTCCTAATAGTCATTATTAGTGTCGTTGGGGGCTAACAAATGGTCGCCAAATGAGTTGTTGCTTGGAATGGACGAAAAATGTCGTCAGAATCGGCCAGCTGTGAACTGTTGTCATGTTCGGTCGTTGGCATCTCACCCGGTAAGCGTTGTATAAGGCAGGAAGCGTGACATTTAGTCATGCAAATTGCATAATTTTAGCCAGATATATAAAAATTTCAACCACATTTCACCAAAGCTTTATGAATGTTTTAAGGAAATTGTTGTGTAAGTTTAATAAAAAACCCGTTAAAATTTTGATTAGAACCTTAAAAAGCCATACCGATAAAACACCTTTTATTTGAGCTCGTTGGTGCATCGCTAGATTTATTACCCATATCTATCAAGTTGAGCACAAAAATACGCTGTACATGCAAGTCCAACATTAAATGCATCATGCATCCCTCTTTTTGGCAGTATTTCAAAAGAAGGCATTGGAATACTACTCTGCCGCAGTAGTGCAAATGGATTCGTGCTGATTGCAATACGACGCACCATCTCCACGCTTACTCGCATGTCGGTTCGATTTTGCACGAATATTGAGCATCCCAGAGCATGGATCAAACGAAAATTCTCGTCCATCACCCTGTACCGACAATCGGAAAAGTTCGCAGGCCCTTTACCCAACAGGGAAATGATGCTTTAATTGGATTATCGGCGGTATAATTAAGCATCAAAAGCAAGAACGTGTTGTGACACTCGCTGACATCGACGTCTCGTCGACACGGCTCAGTAGGCCGATGATGAGAGCCCAGTTGGTGGGGGGGTCAGTACTCCGTAATTGCCTTGCGCTGTTCCTGGGATTTTGTGCGTGTTTAATTGCACGGAAATTTTAATGTTTTGCGGTCCGGATGTTAATAGCATAACGAAATTGGCATACTGAAGTGACTTTTTGCTTTTTAGGAGTCTAATGGGTTTGAAATGACGTGGAAAAGTGTACTTTTTTCTCTGCAGGAAACGTTTCTAAATGGATGTTTGGACCTAGGGACACCTGTTGGCATGCATGTGTCATCGCACTCATCGCTAACGTAACTCTCGGTGTCGACCCGGTTTTACTTGGGTTGTGTTGTGGCTCCCGACAGATACCGGCCCTGGAATGACGATATCATACGATGGAGCCAAGAGGTCGCGTGTCGCGCGAATGCGTTACATAAAGTTTAACGTCAGAAACAACTCCGCTGGTGATCGCGCTGGTGATGGTTAATTACGAGCACGATGCAGTTTACTTACTCCATCGCACGAGAGCTACTTCCACCAACGATATTGATCGATGGAAGCTTAAAGTGACGCAAACGACGATAGCGGGCGTTAGGGAAACGATCGAAGTAAGCAGTGAGCGGACAGCAAATTTCAGAAGTTTTTCCATCGCCCGGTTTCCTTCTGCTGTCCGGATCAAGTTTCTATAGTTGTTTGTCGTGCTGTGGAAAGAGTTACCAGAGTTTTAGTTTTTTTGTTGTTCTACCTCGCCACGGAACGGTGTTGAAAAGAAAAGTTTTCCCCAAACTCTTCGTCCAACGCACCCTAACAATGTCACCGAATAGAACAAAGTATGCTGTGCGTTAACTAGTGCAACCTTTACTCCCGGAGGAGCTTTACTGGCTGGCGGGGTATGTTGCGGTTATTGTTTGTACTTTGAATCTTCTATCCCGACCGGTTGCTTACGGTAGGGCAAGCGAATAAGGACTACCTTTCGATCCTACTCGCTCACACCGCCCATCCTAATCCAGGAAGCCCTTGGAGGAAGTTAGAACAATGTCGCACGGTTCGCACATAGACGGGAGCAATCTTTACCACTTTAACAACTTGCCCCGGCGTAAGCATTTCAAGGAAACTCGGGAAAAAGTAGTAATTGGGTGTTTTGTTTCATGGTGGTGGCGTGGAGCCTTTCCGCGCTTGGAATTAATGTTTGCAGGGTATGAGCGGTTGATTCTAGTGGATGATAAACTGACTGGTGTTTTGGTTAACAGCTCTGAGTTTTAAAGCAAATAAAGTTGCGTTTGTGGATACGATCGGAGTCAATTTAGATGGATGTAAACTGATGATTGATGGGAATTTGTATGTAATGTTTGATGGTTTGTTTCATCTGCTATCAAGGTGGATTTTTGTAAAACTTTTAATACTTCTTTAAATACTGAGAATCATAGAGATGTATTACCATTTTGCATGTTCCACACTTTTCGTCAGACAATTCTTCGGCGGAATTAATATCCTAACAATAAGACTATTATCTGAATCCTTTTCCATTGCGAACTTCTCAAGACCACTTCCATTGCGCCGAAAATGAAGTTTGACGTGGAAAAAGGAAAGAAAAACAAGCAGCCTTTTGAAGGTCCATTTTTCCACTGCCAAACTGTTGCCCACTGTGGGCCTTCCTTTTCACATAATTGGCCACTGCCGTTTCGCGTTAAAAGCCTACCCAAAATCACCATTAACCGGGTAGCTCTTGCCGCCGTGAGGTGAGAGATTGCGCGATAAGTGGATTGAAATCGATTTCTGATAAAATAGCATCTCGACGATCTGCAAAGCCTCTGGCCTGGAACGGGAGTCTAGACGCGAGCTCATAAATTTTGCCTCCTGTTCGTTGTGCCCATTCGCTTTCCCTTCGCAAACCGAAGTAACTTCTTCAGGCAGTGGAACTGCGATAGTCAGTCACTACTCCCGGCGCAGTGCCTACCCAGTTGCCGGAAAGGAAAGACATTCCACCGAGCAGCACGTCCTGTTTGTAAATTGCAGGGCCTCTGATCCACACGCTTTTCGAGCCATCGTGCGGCGGTGTGCACAGCGTGGCGGTGTAGTAAGCGAAGTAAAAATAATAAAAAAACCAACGCTAATAGTCGAGAAAAGGATTGAGTCATTCGGTGTCGATGGTTGGAAGCGAGTCGATCGCGGGGTATTACCACGGCACGTTTGCAAGTTTATCGAAGTTCGCGCGAATCTCTTATCGTAAACTGTCGTTCCGTGAGCTGGAAGTGCTAAAGGTAAACATTAGCACTGGAGCACGCTGGCAGCAGCTTCAGGCTGCTGTGATGGATGCGATGCGATGCGATGAGTAGATTAATAGCATCGCCTTGCGAAGGAAACGTTACAATTGGCTACAATTTCGCGTGGCTTGTGCGAAGATTTTATGCGCTAATCATTGGGTAAATATGTACGGATTAACGCAATCTGGCAGAGATTGCAAATGTTGAAATTGTTAATAATGTCAAAAAAGGGATTGTTCTTTTGTGTTTGAAGATATGAAGAATTCTGAAATCGCATGAATCTTCCATGATAAAAAATAGTTTAATAGTTCATCCATCTTGAGAAAAAATATATCTTCATAATCTTCCTCCATGATAACAAATAACTAATTTAAGATTTACTAATTTTATCGATAAAATTTATTCGATTATTTCTTTGATCTGCTTTAGTTTTAATAAAGGAGGCGTGTACGTACAATGATTTTAAATTTAGAATGGGAAGAGAGCTTTCTGTATCTGTTGTAAACATCAAAGAAAGACTGCAGGCCGTCTCTCATATTATCAAAAACATATAAAAAGAAAAATTTAAAAAATAACTACTAATGACTAATAACTAATGTTTCACTGTATTCTTTATTTTGCAGTGCTGTAACTATCGCCAAAAGCATGACCCATCCGAACAGGAAATCTTTAATGTGACTAAACCAAAGAGCCCGTTTTAAAGTGGAATAACCCGGCTGTGATCATACTGTTCGATATTGCTTGCCTATCGATTGCTGGAACGTGGTGTTTGCGTGGCAGTGGCTACTTCGACGCTGTTTGACGTAAGGATCGCTTCCGAATGTGTCGCAGAAAAGGGAGCACGTAGCACGTCGTGAGCTGTGTGCCAGCACAAAGACTTCGCACGAACGCTGAACGCGCGTGGGTGTGTGTGTGCTGCGAGTCGTTACGGAATCGAACCAGGGACAAAAGACGGGGGACGGGGTAGAAGCGTGCGATGGCGGAAGCGATCATTGCCGACTGGATCTCCGACTACAGTGCGCTGCAGGAATCGGAACTGCGAACGTTCGCCGCCCAGCACGAAAATGACTTCGAGATCTCGAAGGCGCTCTACACCATCCTGAACGAGCGGACGAAATATAAGGATGTAAGTATGGCGTACGTTTGGGTTTGTGTAAAAGAAAAACAATGTTTTTGTGTACTGACGCTTGGTTTCGTTTCACCCGTCCAGCTCATCCATCCGATTTGCAACCAGCTGTGCAATTTCTATCGCTCGAACGAGGCCGAACTGCGCCGGTTTACGCTGCAGTTCGTGCCGATGCTGATCTATCTGTATTTAAACTCGGTGGCGCTCGGCGACAAGAAGGGCTGCCGGTCGATCGAAACGCTGCTGATCTGCATTTACAACATCGAGGTCAGTGCGGACGACGGTAGCCCGAAGGTGGTGTCCTTCCGGATGCCCGTGCTGGCGCAGGCCTCCGTCTACCATGAGGTAAGCGTTCGCGGTGCTACGGTGAAAAGGTCCGGTTTGAAGAGCCAACATCTAACGCATTTTTTGTACTGGGTCTACCCGCAGGAAAAGAGCCTACAGCCGAGCGATTTGCGACGGTGGGAGGAAAACAGCAACAAGGACATCAACTGGGGCCCACTTCCGTCGATCGAATCGATAAACGCCCAAAACCGGCTGAAAGTGATGACGGCACTGCTGTTCACGTACAACCAGCAGCTCAATCAGATCCACAAGCCCGCGCTCTACCATCTGTGCAAGACGAGCTCGCTGCTAGTGAATCAGGGCTTTCCGAAGCTACCGGGGGGCCACATGCACCGGTCGTCGTACGGTAACGATCCGATCTCACCCCAGCAGCCGATAGCGATGGCGGCACCGTCACATGTCGTCCGGCCACCGCCACGGATCGCGGTGAACGCACAGTTCCTGGTGGAGCTAGCGCACGCCAACTACTTCGCCATGTTCAATGAGTTCGCGTCGGCCGCAATCGAAGCGGTGACGGATCTGCATAGCCGCGCGTGCTACGAAATGCTTCCCGAGGTGATACTGGTGACGAATGCGATACGGAACTCGCTGCATGCGAATCCTTCCGGTAGGTGTCATGATATGCGTTCCAAATTTGGTTGAAACTAAATTGCTCCTTTTGCGGATCGTTTCTCGTTGCTTTTCTTTCCAATCTTCCAGGTCAACCAAGTGACGGCCCGATGGGTATAAGTGTGGCGCTGACGCCTGCTACAACCACCGTCACCGTCTCGAAATCGATGATCACAAACGCCTCCTTCCGCACGAAGAAGCTACCAGGTAAGTGGGCCGCTCCCAATATCGCTCACTCGTTTGTGATTGCTTTCCGCCAATGAGGTCCCATCCGTACAATTTCACCCTTGTGACTGTTCATTTTCTTTCGTTTTTGTTTTTAAATTGTTGTTGTTTCTGTACTTACTGAAAGCCACGAGGAGTGACGATTTGTGTGACGAACAAATGATGTTTGAAATTGGACAGCAACATTTCGAATCGTCACTCCGTCTCCATCTGTCATTCGTACGCAAACTCGCACGATGGCATAATCCTCACTCATTCTTTATCTTTCCGTTCCCACCACCCCACCTGTCTGATCTAATAATAATCAACTCCTCCGCAATGGGGACCCTTGTTGCGCTTGTTGCGCCAGCCAACGGCCAAATTTCTCCGATCGCTTTCATCGCTTTCACGTTGTTCAATGTGTTGTACTTTGCGATACGTTTGTTTGTTTTTTTCTTTTCTTGGTCCTCTTTCTTGAATTTTCTTCTCGTTCATCTGTTACTAGCCTCGCTTACCCATCTCATCGATTGGAATGAAAACTTAACTGACAATCATTCACATTCACAATCTTTTCCCCGTTGATTTACCCTTTTCACATCTCATTCGTTGGTGAGATGATTGTTTGTTTTGCATTTATGGAGTTTAGTTTTTTTTTCGTCGTTAACCAATTTTTCCCCCCTGTCATCCGGGAAAGGTGTAACGGTCATAGAAACATCTAGTATAAATACAAGATTTACAATTATTAGTTATAATTCTAAGGCAATATGGTTTGTGCAAAGTTGATTAACTTTTGTTTATTAACATTTCCAATGAGGCTAGTAGAATTGGTACAGCTTGTTTCACTTAGGTTAAAAATGTTGTAACATATGTTGTACAAAAAAAAACAATTATATCTTTTAATCTGATTTTTGGATCCTCTTCTGTGGGAATTCTCTGTTACACAAAGCATCGTAAAGTGCAACTTTCCTACACTTTGTGTCATAAAGTTTGTTTTATGCAAGTCGATAGACGGAAACAATGGAGATCATTTATTTGGCATGTGGCTCGATTCCTTGAACCGATTCCCATAGTTGTTGCGTTTCGTCTGAACCCAATAAACCCACCAGAGCACGTGGTTCGATTGATTCAAAAGGATTCGAAAGTCCTTTCGATTGTATCTCAATCCGTATCGAAAGCTAATCCGCGCAGGAGTCGTCAATTAGCTCTGCCATTGGCGTATCGGTTTTTTTTTCTTTCTTCCAATGTTGCAATGATGATGCTTCAAAAGCACCGTAATCACATCGCATCGGTCCACGCGTGGGGGTTGTTTGGCGAGCTGGGAATGGTTACAAGCCGATAGTGTGGGTAGTTTAAGCGTGCACCAACCGAATCAAGCGCGCGTCCACGGAGACGATGTAGTTAATTTTCTCAGCTTGTGTAACTGGATCGTTTTTCCACGGTTCACTCGGACGAACGTGACGAACCATTCCAAACTTGCGCACCGATAGGGTGCGGTGTGTGGGCCGGATAATTCGAATCGTTACACTGCCAACGTTCTACGCCTGGCACCGAGGCAGTCGACATCAGGCAAAGCGTGCATTGCTTTGGGTGAAATGATTGCTTTCGTCTGTTGTTTTACTCAGCAAAATCCGCACACTATGAGCTCTTCCGATCTCTGCGTTTAATATCATCACCATCATCATCATCGTCTCGCAATGGTGTGCTATCATCGTACCACGTTTTTGTGATTCTTAGAAACGGCGGTAAACACTCGGAAGGAAAATGAGGAATCCCAAGTGAATCCCCCTGTGTCACTTGGCTGGGCGGCAGATAAACTGTTGCGAGGCGAGGGTTTGGTCTTTTGCTCGAGGAGGTAATTATTGGCTAAAATGGCTGAAACCTAACAGCTGTCCGCGTTTCGTTCGCTGCACGAATCATCGTGTGGGCGTACTTGATTCGCAAATCTGTTATGTTTGTTTGTTTATGCTTTTCACACCACTTCCGGGGGTGGGGATGACGAAGGGCGCTATATAGCGCTCTTTAATAGGAATGTAGCACGCGACGCTTCATGGACTTTTATTTTCTTTGTCCATTTTTCAAGGCGATTTAGATTGTTTGTAGACATTCATACCGGAGTTGTTATTAAAAAGGATTTTATTATTTTCTCCGCTTCGTTTTTTTGTTTGCCCAATCGCTCAGAGGAAGGTTTTATACCTCAGGCAGTTTTGATGAAATACGAGATGGAACAAGTCCGGTTGATGGTGAGCAGGATGCTCTCGCAATTAGTCGAAGATTGTATTGAAGATACTGTCCCGTTAAGGACCAAAACGAAACAACGAAAAATCCGCTGGCTAGATCTACTTTTAAAGGACCAACAGGATCATTGAGTTATCCCATCTGTAATCCATTCTTATCCTGCTTGAAAGAAGAAATACAAGACAACCGATTGCTCGATCTTTACGAGAAGAGAAGAATAATTTTTGTTTGCAAACTTTCTGCTCATATTCTGTGCTTTCCTGAAACCGGCGATTCGAAGTTCGTACCACTTCCACACGGCTAGAATCACTCGGTATCTAGACACGAACTCTCGACGCATGCTGCCTTGGGTGGAAAGTTGCTGGTTCAGTGGCTGGTGTTGGTATGCATTGGGAAGCAGTCCTGGGTGCGCGGTAGTGTGGACACATGCTTTCGAAGATTGTAAGCTTAAAAGTTCGGGATGTGGTCGAGAAGCTACCGAAGCACTTTAGAATGTAGCAAGTAAGTTTTGTTTGGCTAATGATTCTCACTATGTGTGTTTCGATGTGTTCGTTTGTGTTTATCCCAAGTGCTCGCCGTTAGCAGAGCATAACATATCGGAAATCTTCCACCAATATCGCTGTTCCCCAAACTGCTGGTAGAGCATAAAACGTAACTTCCAATGTATATCTATCATATCCCGCTGTACTTGATGTGGAATATAGTTTCACCTATGTGTCCGCACCACTTGGTTGCGT
Organism: Anopheles farauti No. 4; assembly: GCA_000956215.1. NCBI lineage: Eukaryota > Metazoa > Arthropoda > Insecta > Diptera > Culicidae > Anopheles > Anopheles farauti No. 4. Next base: position 15,477 of record JXWZ01006042.1, on the reverse strand, counting down.
CTTTGCATGCCGAGGACCTATTTTTCGTTGATGTTGTCTTGATGGTGTGTGAAAATTCGTCTTGACCTGGCTGTCCTCAATGTTTGATACGTGTAAATTATATTTTAAGCCGGCAGTAAAACTTGGACACTATTATGCTGAGAAGTATAATCGTTGTGGGAAAAGGATCTTAATGCGCTGGTCGCGCTTTGAAGCTCTTGCATAAAGAACTATCGTATTGTAACATGTGCTTTTAACAAACTGCACTCACACGTAGAACGCAAGGGACATTATGTAGACAACATGTCTTCCGTATTCATTAACTTGTCAGACCAGGCCAAGTCCCTGGACGCGTTCGTCTGCACAAGAACACTGGTATGTGTATAACACGCGATTCTATTCTCCGTCGAGCCTATTGTTGTAACTTTTGAATGCCATTGTCGTTAGGCTGCCCGTGACTAGTATTGCTGCCAAGCGAACGTACGAGTTTTCTTTAGCTTTTGTTCGATTTTTGACAATTTCCAGACATGGAGTGAGTGAACTCCAGGAAAGGATTTTCGCTGCATAATAAATGAGTCGCTGTCTGGTTAAAGGGCCATACACGCTCGTGAAGTCGTTATGGGAGGACGCTTTAATGGGCGTATGCTAGCAGACGTAATTGATATTTAGCAGAAAATAAGAGATACAGAAAAGAAGGCAGTATCGAAAAACTGAAGACGAAAATGAAGAATGAAGATAGTATCGAAGGCATGAAGGTAGAAAATGAAAGCAGTATCGAGAAATAAACAACCTGGTGCATTGCACGCTAAGGTCAATTCGAAGTCGACAACTTTGTTTGACATCGAGTTGTGATGTTTTTCGCATTGACGATGCATTTGTTTACCAATTTTGTCACAAGCTTTGTTAATTAGTTCTTGCATAATTTGATTGTATTGACGGCTCAGCAAGTTACGTGAATGTAGCCTCTACCTTGATTCCATCTTTTCATTCATGAAATCTGCCACTAAAAAATTCCGATATGTAACCGAATCATCACCGGGTACGGCGCAAAACATCAAGCACGTGTAGCAAATGGGAAGATAATCCTGCCCCAGGCTCACATTCCATTGAGCGTGCGGTAAAACGTGATCGGCTGCTACGGTGCAGTCCGTGTGCGGGTGTGGATGTCCCACGTCCGATGATTACGCAAAAAAAAAAAACACCACCAATGGTGCATCGGGAAGTAGGTAGGATCGGTGTGGTGTGGGGTGTTTATTGATGTCCGTTTAAAATATATAAAACATAAGTCGGTTCAACATTGTCACCGCTCGTTATCGGTTCACTTTTTCTTTTTTCCTATTTTTGACTAATTGTGTCCTGCTCTGGATGTACGTGGGATCTTTTGTTGAATAATCGTCAGGCCGTCCTGCTATCCTATTTGCGGTCACAACACACAGCGGGGTAAGCTTGGGTGATGAACGTCTTCTTTGGATCATTGCATGCTGCGATGGCTTGTTGTGTTTGTGGGCAGTTAAACCGCAATATTTTAGTTCTGGGTGGCGCAAACAGTATGGTTATGAAAGTTATCCTATCCCAACCGCTCCAGTGTGGATTGATGTTACACAAGCCGCCCTGCGAACAGATTCACAGATGGACAATTCTTTCTCCAGCTTTATGCCTGTGTTTTTGACAGTATTGGCGACTCATCAAGCATTCAGTCGTCGGTCGTAGCAGCAATGAATGTTTTTTCGTTGTTTCTTTTTTTTTTTCAAGAAGTTACTTTCATGGTTTTATTTTATATTTTTTGACAGCTTATGTCGCAAAATTTCGAAACATATCAGTCATTTCGCTACATTCATCTCACAGCAGCGAATGTTGCAATGGAAAAGAAGCTTCTCGCTCATCGTTCTTTTTCCTGATTTGTTCGGAAAGAAAAGCATGTACCAAGACATAAAAAAAACGATCCAAGAGACTGATCGATGCATTGAAGCAAGCGCTTGGATACATTTCCTTCTTGACGGTACTAACCCTTATGTATTTCGGGTCCTAAATTGTTTATTTTCGTTAGAACTTTCCATTGTTGAATAAAATCACCTTCTCGCTCTCTAAGCGACTCGCTTTCTTGTATTATTTACCTAATTTCTTTCATTCATCTCCAGTTGGTGCACCTTTCGCTTCTAATCAACTTTCTTCCAAATGTGTACAGCTTTTATGCTTTCTTCCTCTTTCTGATGGTAAAAGTGCGAATGCTAGCGTACACAATTGGCGCTAACGTGTTCCTTTTAATGAGAGATTGTTGCGTGTTTGACTAAACATTTTTGTTTTTTATATTTTAATTTGGCTGTGGTTTCCTCTACCTTTCGTAACTACTACTCTTCTTCTGCTCTGCACAATCGAGTAACAAACTCGCACCTTGATTCCCAGGAACGCTTCAATACGCTGTGCAGAAAGGAGCCCTGGCATTAAACGAATGGCCCGTTTTGTGGGTTTTTATGTAACGAAATATTTTACTTTCTTCTTTTTCTTCTTCTCTCTAATTTTACTCCTTAATCTCTTCCTCTGTGAACTCGGGTTTCCAACTTGTACATTAAATCTTTCGCATCAATTGAAACAATGTTATCGAAAATTGGTAATTTCCGTACGTTGCGCGCTGTTGCTGCAACTGTTTGTGTGCGTGGTTGACGGTGGACATGCGAATCTTTAGACGATCTGGAGGTGGAGTTTGTGAATGCCTTGCAGTCGACGCAACAGGAGATGATGAGCAAATTGGCCATGATAGACGCCGACGTCGGCAATAGCGTTACGAGCGGCTCTGGAACACAACTTGCGTCCGGTGGTGGACCGGGTGGAAATGCCGGTATGGCTGGAGCGAACAGTGGCCAAGACCTAACCGGTGACCCGGACCCGAATAACAGTCCCCGAACGGAACCGAAGAAGAAGGAATCACGAAAATGGAAAAATTGGGGATGGAAAACGAACAACAACGCCTCGAACGCGCCAACGAATGCGAATGGTGGAGGGCCGAAGCAGGCCAGCATCGAGGAGGAAGCGGAGTCACCGAAACGATCGGCCGGTTCGACGCGCCACTCCAGCCCGGCCGAATCGCCCAAGCATAAGCTGCTGCTCGGAACGGGCAAGGTGGAGGACGTGAACTCGAGCAGCAGCATCTCGCCGGCCTCGTTGCGGCGCAAGAAGTTCCTGTCGAGCAAGAACCAATCGCCCGTCAACCGGTCGGAGGCACGGGCCAGTGCCGGGGCACGATTGTACGAGGAGTTCGAGAGTAGCCTGCACGACTCGGACTCGGACGAGCTGGCGGCACTGATCGTGAACGGGCGTCCGGCCACGATCCATCTCATACAACCGTCCACCATACCTGGGCTGTACTGAGCGGGTGCGGACGCGTGCACCAACGAATCCTCCTGCCGAGCTTGCGAGCACAGCTTCTAGGGGCCAACGGCTATCGAAACACGTACTTCACCTCTAGAGCCTAATAGTTACGAACAAAGCCTTATTGCCTGCGTCTGTAGATAGTGCAAAAACAACCAAAAAAACGATCGAATCTTGCCACTTAAAAATGCTGCGTCCTAGTATATGCATTTAAACGCCCATCTCATCAGAAGTCCGTCTGCTTATGCTACGAAACTCGGTGCAGATACATGCACCATCGAAGGTATGGTGATTAGAGACGAGATTTTACGATCAGATGTCCACAATTCCACTAACTCAAGCTTCTGCTGCAAACACCATTCGCGTGATGCTTTCTCTGTGTGTGTGCGCACGCGCGGCTCGTTTTACTGCTGCTGTTCACTATTACTTCCACTGAGTTTCTTGCGTTCTGGTTACAACTCTTCCGTTTCGCTTCTAACTGCTCGATTTGTTTTCCGACGGTGGCCAACTTGGCTGCTGTTTCGCTCGCTTCTTTCCCCACGACGTGCACATTGAACTCTAAAAACTGTTGAACTCCGTTGCTTATCTATTCTTCACGGTATCGATACCGCGAGTGCGGGTTAGAGTTTGTTTTCGTCGTAGGATTTGATAGGCTGCACACCCTTTTACTGCACACGACATCATGCACCCGAACGATTCGAGTGCAACATTTAGTATCTCTAGAAGCACTTTTCGTTTCATCATTCGCCGGTAGTCGTTATTATTTTGGACAACGTATTTTGGCTTTGTAAATTCCCATCATCCTGTCACATGTTGTTGTCAGTGGCGCGCACTTTTGACCGAACGTTCCTGCTTTTCTGTACTTTTACACCAACCACCACCAACACACACCATCCATCGCACCGAACACGTGTATTTCGATTTACGTTCGATTTTCTGTTGATCCGCACGCCTCCCCGTAAACGTGTTGCGTGTTTGGTGGGTGGCGATTATTTTGGCATGCGTTTCGGGTTGCCAAATATTTGCTACCAGCGGCGAGCGGCGCAAGCATTGCCCGTGGCGTATGTGTGTGATTTTTGCGTTATAAATAAAGCTCCTTTTTATTTGTTGGCCCTGTGGCTACAGAAAGAAAACAGCATCAAACGAATATTTGGGTTGATCTGAATAGTTGTTGTTTTCGATTTCCTTTCCGCGTGCTTCGATTGACAAACGTGACGTTTTGTGTGTGTGTTTAATCGTGTGACTTGGATTTGTATGTGTGTGTATGTGCGTGTGGAAGGGTTTTTGGGAAATATTTTGTTTTTTCATCGTACTCCTGTGTAGCATTTGTTGTTTCTTTCACTTCGCTACCTTTACGTACACCATGGCGCACCGTACGCTTAACACGTGCATTGTGAGATGAGGGTTATTTTTAGCAGTAACGTGTCAAATTTTATCACACCGGTCCTCAAAACCATTTGCACGCGAGCACAATCCGTCTTGTGACAGCTTTTTGCTCTGGAATATTCTCCGTCGTCCTTGCCCGATCCGGTGCCACCTGTGTATGAGACTCGTGGTAGTACTTGTGTCGATTAATTGGCCGGATTCTCGAAAAATAGAAGGACTGCTGTCGATATTATTTAAAAATAAATTAAACACTGTCCGTCAGTTGACGTTTCATATAGAATATTTTACACTTATTACACTTGCTACTTAGGCCATACCGGCTACTTGGACCTAACATGTCAAAAAGAAGTCCACGTGAGATGTTGGTACGAATTTCGTCTCGCCTGTAATTCTTCAAGCAAGCTTTTACTTTTGGATGCCCATATCAGTGAGACCATGCTCCGCCGATGGCGTTGTTCTACAATAATATGCTGAATTAACGAACAAGACTTATACGACAACATTTCAATCCGTCCGTCCTATGGTCTGGTAAGGGCAAAGGACAAGTCTGCCATGGAATGTTGATTGAAATATAAAAAAATATCGCAAGCGCGTGATAAAAGTGAAACAAACATAGCTGGCTAAGTTATGCGTGAACCGGGCGGGGCATGTGCGATACTTCTTATAATTATCTCCACTTGCCCCGGGTTCATATTTTACTCCCCATATCCTGATTTGCCCTCCCTTCGCGTTAAACATATTGTGTACCCCGTAAACTGCACGATAAGCATCGTTTGCTTTCCTTCTACTCCTCTGAACTTCGAACTATTTTGAAATGTTAGTCCTGGGTTGGAAGAAAACCACCTTCCCATCGACGGTGTGCCCTTTGCGCCCCTCTCTTCCCCGCCCTGGTACAGGTGCGGCAAGGCAAACTTTAATTAATTTCTTCTCTCTCGCTCTTTCTCCACTCATTTTTGTTTCACTTCTTCCTTTCCCATTGCGTGCTCTCTCGCAGATGATATTCCAATACAGGGCCCAACGAAGGAGGAGAACGGCGGTCCGCACCATCTAACCAGCATCAACGAGGAGGGCGAGAGCGGTGGGCTCCAGTCGGCGGACGGTAGCGCGAAGGGTGGAACGTCCGCGGGGAACGCGACGACGGGCGGCACGCCCGGTAAACCGAAGGATTCCAAAACGCATAAGGTGCTGGGCGGTTTCAAGAAATTGAAACCGGAAAAGGATAAGGATAAGGATAAGGAAAAAGATAAGGATAAGGATAAGGATAAAGAACAGGTCAGCGGGGTGACACCGGTTGTGTTGGTTTCTACTGGTTCCGGTGGCGGTGTGACGCTTCCGGTGAATGCGGCAGCTGTCGGCAGCGCTGGCTCGTCGCTCGTCGAAGAAGCGAAAGCTCTGATGTCGTCGTCGAAGAAGCTCAACTCGAAGGAAAAGTTAAGCGGTAAGTCTTTGGGTGGCTCACATAAATTGAACGCTATGAATATCCTTCTCTCTCTCTTTTTTTCTTTTTTTGCTTTGCTAATTTACACAGCGTCCGGTGTTGGGCAGCCGGCGACCGTAGTAGTCCTCTCCAATGGCAGCATCCTGATGGGATCCGGTCCACCGACGACGACGACGACGAACGGTGATGGGACGGACAGTGCTGTACTGCACACCGGCGTCGGTGGCACGGCCAACGGTGGCATCGGCAAACAGTCGCTAGATATTGGCGAATCGTTCGACTCCGGCAGCGAGCTACTGCAGCAACACGGCCCAACCACAATCAACGGCGGCGCCGGCGGCGTTGCCAGCAGCAATGGAGGCAACACGATAAAAACCACCGTGCTGGACATGAAAAACCACGGAAGTATACAAGTTAGTCAAGTTTAGATTGCCCAAATTTAAAATGCGTACGGAGTTGCACGCTAGAAACGCATACGTATGTGTGTGTTCGGATGGGTGGGAATTTACCGGGATATGTAGTGTGCATAAGTATCGTATTTTTTGTTTATTTTAAAATTATCCTTCACACAATCATCCTTCGTTCCTTCTCGCACGCTCGCCCGAGCCAACACAGTATTGGAATCATGTAAGATGAACGATTTGTATAGCGAGCACGGTAGATTCATCCACACATCGCAGTCGGCTAGTCTCCCGTCCCGCGTTTTAATTTACGTAGGAATTCACAATCAATCGCCTGTGTTATGGAAAGACAATGCTTGTAAAATGATTTATTTGGTGCAATTTCGTAATAATCGATATACAATCCTATCAGGGAAAGGGTACAGTGCCGCAAGTTATTATTATTATTATTATTATTATTTTTAAGTCGTATGTTGAATTTATAACAGTTTGCGTGTTGTGTACAGTGTTGTGCCCCGTTCGAAATAATACGTTTTTTTGTTTTGTAATATTCGACTTTTTGTTTTGTTTTATAAACCTTTTTTAACTTGATCCGTATGTTGTTGAATTGCTCGTGCCGCGCACATGAGGATACTAGGAGTTTCATAGTTTTGTTGTTTTGCATCAAACATCTTTCATTAAATCGTGTTATTTTGTGTATGAAACGGTTGGTACTGCCCGTTTCCCGTTTGTTCCTAAATCGCTATGTTAGTAATGTCTTCCGTAAGGCATATCCATTCCAAATGCATATGTTGGTTGGCCTGTGTTATTCTATTCCATCCCTTCCCGCAGTGTTCGGGAAACGTTTAGCCCGAAACAAGTCTGCCGTGCGATTGAATTTTGCTTTTCTAACCGTTTTTTTCCTCTCCCGCAATGCATGTGTGCGAAAATGGTTTTGCGTATTCATTATGCTCGGCAACTGGAGCACCATCATCGTTACCGAATCATCCATATTGGACGAGTTTCGCGCAGGTCGTGCTTCTCAGGCAGCCTCCCACCGGGCGCCGTTGTACATAGGCGCAAAGTGTTGTTTTTCGTTTCGTTTTGTCGGTGGGTGGTTGGAACACACATATTGCTCTGAAGCACACGCAGCAGGCTGAGAACGACCGTAGTCGGTACGGTGCGTATTACCCGCATCCGAAGAATGAAGCTCGTAATGTGCGCATTGTCTGGCAAGGCGGGAGGAAAATGGTGAAAGCAAACAAAAAACATTCTGCCAGCATCAGCACTTTCCATATTAACGGCCTATCGAGCACGGGGAAGGATGCGTTCGCGTTTGAAAAATTCATTTGCACAATTTAGCAATAAAAGAATCAGTTTAGAAGTAAGCATCATTTGATTAGCGTCCTTTAGTGGTTGGTTCATCCGTTGCGCTAGTAGGTATGGCAAATACCGTTGGATCGTTGTGATCGGTTTGATTGGTTTGTGTTTGGTTGCTTTTAACGTAAAAGTACCAACGGCTTTTGCTTGTTAATGTTTGCACAGAATGTGAATTGAAAAGCGAATCGAATGAGTTACTAATTACGATCGATTTTTTTTACGCTGCGCCTAATTGTATGCAACTCGCCAACGCCTGTGCACGCCGCAAGCAGCTGTGGAGAATCTAAACCTACTGCGCCTACTTATTCAGCATCACGGTTTGGTTCCGGAAAAGCAACTAGAAACGGTCCATGGGTGTAATTAATTTCATAAGATTCTTGTTTGGTACGTTTGTATGTGTTCTATTTTCCAATCATTCATGTGTCAGAGATAGCGTGTGGGTTTCTGGTATTATCGGCTTACGTTGAACGATTCGTCGGCAAAGCATAGTCAGTCTGCACATGATTGACGGCAATTTGCCCATTATTTGCACTTGCCGTAAGATCGGTTCCCAGTCCCGCTGCCCATTAATATCACATCATGTGTACTATCCTGCACATCGGATGAGGCAACGAAAACTCCCCCTCAATGGAAATATTAAATTTCTTCCATGCGAATGTGCCAACAAATTATCATGTGCGGCGGTTGTATGCGCATGTGATGATAATGCATGTGTGTGTGTGCGTGCATTTTTTTAGTTCGTTCGTTTGTGATTTCGAGCGTGTAAGGACACTAACCCCTGCGAATTCGTTATTCCGCCCTACTGACCCATTTTCGCTACGCCGTTCCTTGTAGTGGAATTTCCTCTAAACAATTCGTTAACGATATACACGCATACAACCACAAAAAAGCAGGAATACGGCAAGTTTTTGTGACATAGGGTGAGATGGTTCTAAGAAAAAGTACGTATTTATTTGTAAATCCGAAGCGAATTGAGGTCATCCGTATGTTTTTTGTTTGCCCGGAACGTCGTTTTTGCATCCCATCCGAGACAGACAGAGAAAGCGAATCAAACCGCAAGAATATTGAAGCAATACTAATAGACGAGACTCTTGAAGTACCGAAACGCCTAGAACAGTCCTTCGTAGCAGCACGTCATATGGAATATTGTCATATAGAAAGCACTTCAAGTGCTTTTTTCCATGTGCAAACTAGTGGGCGAGAGAAACAGTGGAAGAGAGAAAGAGAGAGAGAGAGAGAGAGAGAGAGAGAGAGAGAGAGAGAGAGAGAGAGAGAGAAAGAAAGAGAGAGAGAGAGTTAGCATAGAACACAATCAGGACTGTTGAGGAGAACGTTTTAATCCGTGAAAGTCAAGAGATGTTCTCGTCACCTACAACACAAACATCTAAAAAAACGAAATCTTCCTTTTGGATGTATTTAATAACATCTCTGTTGCTAATTGTTGTTATTTATTTCTCGTTGTTGTTCATGGAAGGAGGAAGCTTTCACGCCCGTTACAATACGAAAAACCTCCCCCGATTCAGTGCACCAAGAGTGAACCGGGAAGCAATAGTAAAAGCAAAACTACCAAGCTGTCGCATTATACTGAAATGAGGTTGAGTTGCAGTCCAAAGCGTTATGTCAGGGATACATGTTGTACATCTTAGTTGGCTGTGTGATTAGGGACGATTGATTTCTGTTCGGACTCACCATCCAAACTAAACTATCGACGCAATAGTATCAACGATAGCTCTTATTTTCCAGGAACCGTAAGCATTAGTTAGTAATCACCAAAGCCTAGAGGAGCTAAGACTTATGACGCAGGATGAATTTCTGTGCAAAACTTATTGTACATGATATTATCGAACCCATCCATTCATTGCAGAACGCGGGGCTTATGAAGCTCGCGTAAAAAGATGTTACCCTAGTTAATACATATCATTTTGCGTACTACTGGCATCGTTTGGATCGATTCTCATTTATGTTCCGAAGGCTTTCCTTTAATGTTTCTCTAACCAATGAGCTCTTGCATCCAATGCACACGGCAAAACGACGAATTCTATGCGAAATGGTCACGTGAGTGTCACCACTGGTAAAACTGACCGAAAAGTATGTGTATTAAAACGACATTAGCAAATTAATAGTACATCAGGTATGGGCATGAAAACACTGAAGCAAAAGACTAATTAGCAAGTCTCTTTCTCTCTCACAAATACACACATGATGCTGAATATGGCGAATATTGACAAGAGCCGATAGAATACAGAAAAATATATATACAAAAAAAAACATATACAACACAGACTCGATAACGTCAAGAAAACATTTAGATTTCATTGTCGGTGTACATACGTATAAGTAGCGGAATCTAGATTCGAACCACATAGCTCGGGAAAATTATGCAAAAATTACGGTCATAGATTGGGTGTAGGGGTAGTATCTCATTATTTCCTCGTTTTTCCTCCATTTCACCCATTCGCGGTGCGTTGTGAAGTTGCAAAGTTCTCTCATTCATTGTTGACAAAACGTTCGAAGAGAATATATATATACAAACACAGATATATACAGAAACAAACGCATATATATATACACACACACATATATTAAAAAAGGAATCAAACTTCAGTCAGTGTAATTTATCTCGAAACATAACGCAAACACGATATTAGAGTCAACGCCAGTTTGCAAATGGAAGCGTAACGCTGGGTGTAACGCTGAGTGTAACGATAGGAACGCACGGATTGCAATTCAATGGCCGTCGAATCACAAGACTCTTACGTTAGGATAATAGCAAACGAGGTGGCATGTATAGGATTCGGAACAAGTGGCAACAGGTGACATGCAAGCTCTACCACCATGAAACGGTAACGTCGCTCGGTGCTGGGATCCAAATATGGGCGACGTTAGTAGAGCTATTCGGTCGGGTTGGTACAACTAGACAGCAAATCATACACACCAAGCAGGCACAGTGACGGAAGATGATAGGCGGTTGCGAGGGGCAACGCCGCTCGGTATAGGAAACTATTCAAATGGCTGTCGGTAGCGGCTTCTAGTGCGGGAGATGGGCAGTTACGTGCAAGATGTGTCAGTGGAGAAGAACGAAACAAAAAAACTCTACTCTGTACAGAAGAAAAGAAAAATATATGATATCGTTACAACAAAAGATTCATCCGGTTTCGAGCATCGAGGGTCCCATCGGCTAATCAAGTGGACCGTGGTTTACCAGAACATGGCATCCGAAAGAGACGACGATAAAATCGCTTAGGTAAGCTCCATTGTATTTACGCTTTTTATTACAAAAATAGCTTTGCAAGATACGTCCGAATTATTGAGCATATTTTTAAACTATAAACAAACCCAGGAGCGTTTATTACATCATGTACGTACTTGGACAACTTTATCTGACTAAGGGAGCTGGGTATCTAAACGATTATGAAATGGGGTTAAAAAGATTATATGATGTGTGGATAAAATAGCAGTTGGATACATAATCGTAATTATAACGATAGGTTACATAATTATAACCCAAACTTTAGTGATACACACATGATACTTTTGCTATTTTAGTCACGGTTCTGAAGCGATTTAATTGTCCGGCTCATGTTCTCGCTACTCAGATCGGTGCGATAGAAATCTGGTTCTATACGACTGGCTCCAGAAACCATACAGGCGAAGGTAATTTTTTTGGCTATTAAAAAAAACAATCGTCACAGCCTGCTGTGATGAAATTTTTGTCAGTAATGTTGTATGCCTATCACCTATTTCTTCTTGTGCGGGGAATCTCTTCTATCATTCTATCGTTCATTCCGGACGGCGGTCCGAGCAACTTCAAAGCACTCACTTAATCGCACGCGAAGCGCTTTCGAACGAACCGATGGGTTGGAATTGTCTTGATAAGCTAAGCGGCTAAGGCAAACATGAACCCCTACCTCGCTCTTGAACTTGTGTGGCGTTGTTTACCAAGGCAGCTTAACGATCGTCACAGATTTGGCATCTAGTAGGGACTGGGCTTCCGGTGGAATCACATCGCACTCTGGTCGATCGAACTGCAAGTTGTCGTGTTTCTGTCGTATTCAAAATGGTGGGTGTGATTGGAAGAAGTTAGCTTTACACGCCGGTGTTTGTGAGATAGTGTGCGATATAGTTATAAAAATATCGAAATGATTGAAAAGTTTGGTTGCATCATACATCGGTATCAATCCGTGCGATTTCCATCGAGAAATTGCAATTAAATAAAGCACACTGTGTGCTGCCTTGTAATAATGGCTGTGTCATCGTGTACTTACTATCGTGACACAGCGTGATTTGAGCGCTGAAGGTTGATTACACTCGTTACACTAGCGATGTGCTCTGTTCGACTGTTTCCTTTCATGGGCAATGGTTTTAGAGGACATTATAGAGCACATTAAACATCGTTAATTTCTCTCCTACACGGTTAGCGTATCGTGCCGTTGGTGTGCTTGCTCGCCGCATGCCTTTTCAAGTCCGATGGAGCCCGCATACTGTCCGTGAATGTGTTCCCCGGTCGGAGCCACTGGATGATGATAAGTAGCATCCTGGAGGAGCTGCTCGATCGTGGCCATGCGGTGACAGTAATCACAAACTACGCACGGAAGGAGCCTCATCCCAACCTGACGGAGATAGTGATCGCACCCATCTACGATTTCTGGGCGAAATCCGTCAAAGTGGACTCACTGTACGATCTGACCGAGATCTCCACGCACCAGATGCTGATGGACTTCCTGTACCCTTTGGGGCTGGAAACGGCGGCGTACGCGTTCACGCGCCCGAACGTGATGGAGTTTCTGCGCAACGACAACAGCCGGTTCGATCTGCTGCTGGCCGAACAGTTTTATCAGGAAGCGTACCTGATGCTGGCGTACAAGTACAAGATACCGATCGTGTCGATAGGTGCGTGGACGAGGGTTGAAATTTAGTTCGATCTTGTGGTGTTGCTAATGGGTTTGCTTTACTCCTCCGCATAGGTACGTTCGGGTTCGCACAGTACATGGGCCCGATGATGGGTCTGATGAACGCTTGGTCCCACGTTCCCCACGAGTTCCTACCCTTCACCGACCATATGACGCTCTACCAGCGTGCGTACAACGCGTTCGTCAGCTCGTACGAGCTGCTCCTTCGCTCCTGGTACTATCTTCCGCAGCAGCAAGCGATGGCGGAAAAGTACTTCTCCTTCCTGCCCGGCCCACTGCCCCGCTTGGGCGATCTCGAGCGTCAGGTTTCGGTGGTCCTGCTCAACAGCTATCCACCACTCACGTCCACTCGCGCCAAAGTACCCGCGCTGGTGCAAGTCGGCGGACTGCACATCAAGGAGCCGAAGCGTCTGCCGGACGATCTACAAACCTTCGTAGACGAAGCGAACGATGGGGTGATCTTCTTCAGCCTCGGCACGAACCTCCGCTCAGCGGATATGCCACCGGAGAAGCTGGCCATCATTTTGCGCGTGTTTGGCTCGATGCGGCAACGCGTCGTGTGGAAGTTTGAGGACGAGCGCATCCGGAACCTGCCGCCGAACGTGCTCGTGCGCAGCTGGCTACCGCAGAGTGACATACTCGGACACCCGAACGTGAAGGTGTTCATCACGCACGGCGGACTGCTCGGCACGCAGGAAGGTGTCCACCGGGCGGTCCCGATGGTCGGCATACCGATCTACTGCGATCAGCATCTGAACATGAACAAGGCAACGCTCGGTGGGTACGCGGTGAAGCTGTACTTCCCGAACATTACGGAAGCATCGTTCCGCTGGGCGCTGGAGGAGGTGCTGTACAATCCGAGCTACAAGGCAAATGCGGAGAAGGTGTCCCAGATCTTCCGCGATCGTCCCGTGCCGGCACTGGAGGAGTCCATCTACTGGATCGAGTACGTGATACGGTATAAGGGTGCGCCCCAACTACGATCGGCTGGACTGGATCTACCGTGGATTAGCTTCGCCCTGCTCGATGTCGTCGGATTGATTGTGATATGTTTATTGGTTGTGTTTTTGGCGCTTCGACGAATTGTTTCGACGCTTTTCGGTGGTTTCGCAGATGGTAAACGGAAAAGAGATTGAGCTCACGGAAAAAATATTGAATAAAGTTTGTTGGAATATGGCGGGTAATTAACTTTGTTATTATTTTCTGATTGATGTTGACGTTATAAATTTGTAGTGAAAAGTTTAGATCAGTCATAGATAAGACAATCAAACAAAATAACGTGAGTAGCTGTACTAAAAAAAATGAAATAAAAAATAGTTAAAAAATTTAATAAATGAATGATCCTTTTACCTAAATAAACTTACAAAAGAGAGTAAAGTAATGTTCTATATGTTTCATCATTAACAAATTCTTTAAAAAAATGTTTCCCGCTTGATAGAAATGGTAGCCAGTCAGTTTGCCGACCTCTGGCCTGAAGGTATGCAATGGTTGCTTCGTTGTGCCGAAACGGGTTGTGACAAAAATCGTCTACACTTAGTATGATGACTTTTATGATTACGATTATTAAGTATGATTTTTTTCTGTACTTGAAATATAAGCAGTATAATTATAAATAGCACACAAATAGGTTCAAAATAGCGGGACAAACTATTTTACGCTCAATTATTTTGTCTACTAGAGCTCCAGCTTAAGTGAATGCGGTGCAAATCGAGCTCTAAAACGAGGTGGTATTAGCATATTTTAAGCATTTGTATACGCGATTGCCTTACACCCAATATTTTCTCACCGTACATTCATGTCCGAACATCGGGAAAACGCGATCATTCGTTCGATTTTTTTCTTCCATACGAGCGGCAACCAACACCTTATTCGAGCGTAATTCGTGCCGTGTTCACTCGAACGACTTCGGTTTTGCACGTCGGGTTGGGGATCTCGCGGCTCACGCCTCACGCATTGGGGTGAGTCAAACACCCTGCGAATGAAACAAACACGTCAAGCCGCGATCTTTCGGTCGCCCTCACCCGCATTTCACGTTGGACCGTTGCCGTGGAAGCATGCGTACGCTTCGTTCGCCGTGATCGACGCTCCGTGCTGTGTTTGTGTGTTTTGCTTTCCCGGCAGGTTTCAGCGGCAGCAGGCCAAACGCGATCTAGGTGAGCCGCAGGGAAGAGTGCGTTCGGTGAAAAAAAAAATAAAAAAAAAACCGACCCAAAACAATCGCACACGACACACGGTGTGGCCAACCGTACGTGACTAGAATCGCAAGTGGCAAGTGTGATCAGGGGCGCAAGACGTGGGTTTTGGAAAACATTTCATACCGTTCTAGAGTTCTCCGTTGTCCGGTGGCGATGGCGGTTTGCGTAGTGCCGGTAAGGCACGCAGCATTGTGATCGTAGATCGTTTGTCGTTTTGTTCGTTTGCATCGCTATGCGCGATAACTCGACGCAAGCGAAAGTGGTTTAAAGCAAATGTGCTGGTGTTTACACGCTCGCCGCGATCGAGGAGCCGAGAAAGGTGCAACCGGGTTGGTAAATGTGTTTCGAAGTGATTCCGGCGAAACGTGTAAGGGTGACACTAGTGAAGCGTGCGATCGACGATAAACGTAGTGATCGCTCTCATCAGCAAGTAGTGGCAGCGC
>JXWZ01006039.1:0-13503 GCA_000956215.1 Anopheles farauti No. 4 | reverse complement strand
AATTATTAATATTTTTATTTACGATATTTTTTTCACAAATTTGAAACATGAAAAAATTTATAAATTTATTAAAAATATTTATATCAACATCGAATAACACAACTGTTGTACAAAACATGGAGCCATATTGATAACCTTTAACTCAATCTGGGAATCCCACCAGCATGAATCTCCGTAGTTGTTAAGGTACATAAATTAACTAATTTCTTCCTACAAAATGTCAACGCATGGGAAAGTCATGGTTGCATGGTGAGGATAGCATGGATATTTGGCAACCGGAAGCAGCTCGATCCCGGACATGCGGCTAGCTTCATATCAACAGAAAGGTTATCTCCTTCCTTAGGTTCATATTACAACGCTCACGATCGAATGCTAGGATGTATTACGGATCTCGATTCTCACCGAAAGCAATTGGAAAGGAACGCACGTTCGATGACGTCCCATGCCGCCAACTGGTGTATGTGCAAGTGCGTAAGGCAAGCAAACACGAAAGAAACACACACACACACACCATCCGGCGACGGTGAGAGCGACAGCCAGAAAAAGCACAGTAAACTATAAACGAAGTGAAGGCGAATTAATAAAATGTTGCTGCCGATTGGGAGGGTGGTGCAGCGGTGGCCTCACTCCCTCTTCCACTCTTCCCCCGGGTTGGGGGAAGCTTAACCAGCCGAACCGCAGTGAGCGGGGGAAAAAAAAACCTAGCGGTAGAAAAGCAAGTTACTACGCGGTTTATGGCACGCGGTTTACTAGCTTACATACGTTTTTTTTGTTTTTTTTTCATATCGAAAGATGATGCGGAGGAAAGAGAAAGGTGGCGGGAGGATGGGCGGAATTATGGTGGGGTTGGCTGTGTGCGATGCCGTGCGAGACGAGGAAAACAGTTAGGTAACTGTACATAACTTATGATGTACGCGCCATCGACGCCACTCGATTTCGGGTTCGCGTTTGTTGGTGCGTTGTGAGCGTGGAAGGATCGTTGAATGGGCGATAGAGGACGGTTGGTTCTGAGAGGAGATGCGTTCAATAAATGCGTGATCGTGAAGATGAAGTCGGAAAGTTTGAAGCACCTTTTACGAAGCCACCCGAACCATCCTTAAGATCGAATCGTCCATCCTTAAGAGATCGTTAAGAAAATAATTGCTACGATTTAGTTTGCGGGAAGATTTGGCTAGTAAAACAGCACTGCCTCTTCTGTGTTTATGGAACAACTAGCGTATGAAAAAGTGCAGTTAGATTCAAAGTAGACTCACTCAATTGCGACCGTCGATTTGTTTAGAACAAACGATCGTTGAATCTTTTAATTAATCGCTATTACTGTCAATTAAAGTACGACGCTTGGGCATAGGAACCGTTTTTCCGGCCGTGGGTACCGCGGTACAGTGAACAATAAATTATCTATTAACTACACCACTACATCTGCCAACCCCCTTTTGCGGGCATACTGGCAAGCGTAATAATTGCATTTTTTTCTAAACGGTATTGAAGAAACAAAGTTCAACAGAGATGCGCTTCAGCCGCAATCGATAGCGCTCTTAAATTGCCGTCTGACACGGCACTGATGGATTACTCACGATAAGCAGAAGGTTTTGCCTCAAGAACGCCCGCATTCCACTGCACTTAGATAGCATAGAAAACGTACCTAGAAAGAAAGTAGAGATAAAACAGAGAAACATTGATTAGAAAAAAGATTCGCGCGTGTGCTTTTCTTTTTTGGTCCGTAAAAGAGACCCTTCGCGATTGCGAGAACGCCAGCGGGCGTTGAAGGAGGCAAGGTTTTGCTTTTCGATTGCATTGTCAGACGGTCAACCAACGGTCGATCATGATTGCGCATCCTCGACCCATTCCTACAGAAGATCATAATTATCTTGTCTTGTGCAAGATCCTTCCAGCTACGATCGACAAATATTGAACAATTTCCTCCGTTGGGCAGAGCCTGACCCAAGCCTGAGACGGTTGGTTTTAAGACGGGATTTCCTTTTCCCATCGGTTCGTTTGGCGCGTCTGCGCGTTCGGTAGACGCATTTGCATTTGGAGCAGTTCACTGTTCACTGCTTGGGGCTGAAGATGTCGCTCGAGATGTGTGTCTGGTGGAAAGCTCGATCCATTTCGACACAGTTTACCGCGTGATAGGCGTTGATTTGAGCAAGCCACGGAACAGCTTCGCAGGGAATAAATCATCATCATCATTACCATCGGCAGCAGCGGCTGCTTTAGTCCCGGTCGATCGGAGAATAATGCAAATGAGAAGTAAATTTTCATTCATTACCACACGGAATTGATCGCTGCAATAACAAACATCGCGGGCCCTCGGTGGGCGGAATTGATAGGCGCGCAATATCAAACCCACCTCGAAAAGAAAAGGGGGCCACGATCACCGCGCACGGCGTGCGATCGGTTGCAGTGAGGAACGCCTTTCATCCCGCGATCGGGTTGATTTATTAGGTCCCAAAGTTCGTGACGGGCGAACGCTCGAGGGCACCGGGCACCGTTTCAAATTTGATTGGATTAGCGAAAGGCCGATTTTCCGTTGCTAACGATCCCTGTTTGTATGTGTGTGCGCGCGCGCGAGGGCGCGCTGCTGTCCGAGATTGCCTGTGGCGCTCCGTAGGTCGAAGTTCTGAGGCAAGAACCCGAACGGTTTCGTTTCGGCCCGGTCGAGGTGGCGTGGAAGTCGTGATTTTTTTCCCCTCCGTGCTTGCAGCATTCTTTCCACCGTGCCGGGGCCGTTCCGAAACGAATGACTAATTTTGCGAAATTGATTCCTGCAATCAGCTGGCCCGGGTTTCGGTTGGTCCAGAATTCGCGTTCGCGGGCATCGTGTGAGTCATACAATAGAACATTATTTGTTACTGTCCGAAAGCGAACTGGCCGTGTGAAGGGGGCACCGATGTTGCACATGTGTTTTAAGTGGTTTTAGAGGTCGGCTTAACGACTATTCATCGTGAGCGACAATTAGAGCATTTGTCAGTTTAGGGAACATTGATTGCAATTGTTGAACGAGCAATTTGGTTGTCAATACTGATAATTTATGATGCTGTTGAAATGATGAATGAGAAACACGTTTGAAGGGTTGGTGAGAACCTGAAACCCGGTCAATGGCAATAACTGACACAAAAAGGATTGTACATGTTTA
This sequence comes from Anopheles farauti No. 4, assembly GCA_000956215.1. Taxonomy (NCBI): domain Eukaryota; kingdom Metazoa; phylum Arthropoda; class Insecta; order Diptera; family Culicidae; genus Anopheles; species Anopheles farauti No. 4. The sequence continues at coordinate 10,367 of JXWZ01006039.1, read as the reverse complement.
TGATAAAGCGTTTATGATGTTAAAGTACACTGGGTGTGTATAATGCACACAATAAGATAATAATTGAGCACTATTCCTGAGGTTGCTTTTTATAAGGTTTTTATAGCATATGTAATTTAACTTATAATTACAAATAATTTCATACAACAATAAAATATTTTAGTATTATTTAATATTGTTAAATGGCAAGGTAATTAGCATTTTAAATGAATATGAAGGAGTCTCGTACAACAATAAAGATAAATTATAATTCCAAGAAATCATTTCCATTTTTTTTAGCATTTGCCTATCTCAGTTTATCCAAAAACGTGCTGTATTTCAAAGCAATATATTGTATGATGAAGATATAATACTTGAAGTTATTTAAAATGGAATCATTGTATTTTGATTTGGAAATTTTGAAATTATGTGTCTTTTTGTGCAGTTTTGTTTTGTTCCCTATGTTTTTGTAATATTTAACATGAGCTTTGAAATTTGAAAATCTGTTATAAACTAAAGTCAAAACGAGTGATAATGTGTACCATAGAAAAAGAAAGTCTTTTAGCAATCATGTGAGAGAAATGCTTTTTCCTCAAAAATAGAGCATTATATAAAGGAAACAATGATTTAGATGCAATAATAGTGATTGGTATTGAATGATTTACGAATTGGTTAATCATAAGAAACTTTTCATGTAAGTTATATGTTTAGATTAAAAGTAGATGTAAAAAAGCGAAAGATATCTGTTGAACACTTATTTTTTTCTGTAAACTTCAGTTTGTTTTCAAAACTTTACAAATATTGTTCATAAAAGCTGAAAAACACGAATTCTTTAAAAAATAGTCTGACGAGCCCGTTCGGTACAAACATTTAATGAATATTTCCATGACATTTTCGTTGTGTAAAACTCGTTATGTCCCTGTTCATACTTCACTTCCCTCCTACTTGTCTTCCCCCCTTCTTCTCGAGACCTGTAAATCATTAAGCTTTTACTGGCGTTTTATTCAAATTTCAGCCATGCGACGAAACGTTAAGAGCCCTTGAAGGTTCGGGAGCGGAACGAAGCTTGAAAATATAGTTTATCCAGTTTTAATTGCCACCGGTTACTCTTGCTCGTTTTTTTCGTGTTCCTTCTGAAAGAAGCCTTCTGGTGGCACTTGCGTTCCTAATGGCCGGAATTATTAAAAAATCGTTGCAATTAGTTTCTTTTCCCTGTTTATTTTTGCTTCGGTTTTGGAAAAATGGAAATTGAGTGGAACGAAAAGAGTCGTCTAGGTTGAGAATGATTATTTGATATAAGTTATTATAAATTGATATGATCCTGTTTTTGGTGATATATTTTTATTACCGAATTGCAAAATTCATCGGATCCAACGAAAATTCAAGTTTATTCGCCTGAAAGTACATAACACAATTTCTTACTTTTTCAACATGATATATCAAATGCATGAGATATTCTATGCGACCTTATTTCACTAAACAGTTATTACAGTTCTTATGTAAAAAAAGTATTCTTTTTAAAAGTTATGTATTAATACACTCAATATGTACATAAACGGTTTTTAAACTTCATTACTTCTTTAAATGCCAAATACAACAACATTATTTTAATGTGTAACACGCCATTAAAATTGAAGTTGAAGTAAAAAAACTTTTTTTTTATGATAGAGTTTTTGGCTGAATCATGTTTTTATAAAATTGTGTAACCAAAAAATTAATAATTATTTATTGCAATCATCTTGAAATACGATACACATATTCTAAACTTTATAAAATTCTTTATACACAAAAAACAGCTTCGAATTGCACAAAAGATAACTCGTCTTTTCCCTGACATTTTCCTACCTAGCGTCAAGAGTAAAACTGTATCAAAACATTAACCGGTGTTTGCATTTACGCTTCCCAAACATCTAACCGAAAATCCCACCCCACCCCGAAGTCAATGCCCTCTCGGAAAAGTGACAGGGCGCCAGGCATGAAAACAGAAACGAATTCCTCCGCACAAAAAAAAACCGTGCCACCAAAATCATCTGTTCAAACCTGTGGGCTGTTCCACGTGCCCGTGTCGTTGCCTGCCCCGTACGCAAACGTACGCTGCCAAATAAATGAAAAAATAATATAAAATAAAATACAAAACGACGCCAAAGACAATACAAATTCCCTTCGTGCGCTGCGCACCGTCTGTGGCGATTCAGGCGCTAGAACAAATCGAATCAAATCCGCTTGGATTTCCCAATCGCGCCGTGTGCTACTCGCTGGCGGGTTTTCGATAGACAGGCGAAATATGGTTCGTCAGCCACAATTCGCAAAGGCAGAGTACTTGAGAAGAGTGGTGGGGTAGCGGAACTACAGTGACGAAACGACGGCGACGTGAACCCGGGAGCGTTGGTAACAAAAATAACAAAATGCCAATTGGCAAACTTATTTCCAGTACCGGGGATGCAACGTTCGTAACAAAAAAAAAAAAGAAGCAGAGAGTTAGCGACGGACCGGGGTTGGTGCGTGGTGGAGGCAGGAAAAAAAGCTGCAGTGAAAACAAACGAAACGACCGACAAACGCCATTTGATTACACATAACACGAACCGGCAGCGAGGGTGAGCTCGGTCTGGGCTGGCTGGGCTGGTTACGGGCGGGCTTTGCACTTTTTCCCGACTGACCTATATATTCCACCGTGGCATGTGTTTGAATAGCGAACGAAAACGCCGTGCGTCTCCATTGCCATTTCCGTGCCGCGGCATACACACACGCCCAGCGGGGCAATAATCATTTTCTCGTCTACCTGTGCGCTGTCGTTCGATATGAGGGTGGCCAAGGGTAGTTGCAGTGACGAGTACGGGCATGGTAGTTCTTTTCATATTTCCATTTAGAATATTCATGCCAAGCCCGCCTTCCTCCACACACCGTGAATGTTCTAGCGTGCTTTGACACCTCTCGTTTGGGGAAGCTTTTCCCATCCATCAATAAGCTTGAACGTGGCGGTGGCTAGTGCATGGCATACATTCAGGCACGTTTATGCTGATGACGAATGCCAACCGTGCGTGGGACTGGGAAGTGCGCGAAAGAAGAGTGAGAGAGAGAGAGAGAGAGAGAGAGAGAGAGAGCAAAAAATCATCATTCTCATCATCATCCCTAGTTTTTTTTTTGTTAAAGAGTGCGCTTTTCTTCCACCATTCCATTAACTCCCGCTTTTCACCGTCGTCCGATGGGACGCTTTTGCTGCTGGGAAATGCAAAAAACTAACTTCTCACCCACGAGCGTTGAAAAATAGCGACATCCAAACCAAAGCGCTTTCAGGCCCGGATGCCTATTCTACTAGATTGTCATTTGTGCGCAGCGAGCCTAGAACGCGATGGCATGGAGTGGGAGCGGTAACGGAGCGATGGGCCTGCCTTTACCAAGAGCGTTGCGATGGTGTTGAGTGAAAAAGGCTAAGCATAATTATGTGCTGTGTAATGCACACTGAGCTGAGTGGAATGAGAATTTCGCGGGTGTTCTGAGTTTTGAATATGTATAAGAAAAAAATTGACGAATAAATGAAACGGGATGCGATATCCTCGTAATTATGTTTCTTCACGTAATTGCTTCAATCTAGCCGTTTGGTGTGGGCTCGAAGGGTAGGTAAGGAAAAATAGGTACATTAACGTTAACTGAGTTTTACGTGTGCAGGTACTATGAAATTATGCAGGAAAAAAAAATTGGCGTATGGCAATGGCGTATCTAGATTGATTAAAAACTAATAATGATTTTTTTTATTTAAATTATATTAATGATAAATTAATTGTTTTCTATTCAACACATATAAATAAACAATTAAATATCATGCAACCGTCAAACAAGTATATAAAAATTATGAGTATATTAAAAAACTAACGATGATAATAAAAATAGGTTTCATGATACGGTTTTGCGCAATCAGAGAATTATTTTAAATTTTTGTAAGGTTCATTTATCATGCGCAGTTTTATCAAAAATGTTGTAAGAAATGTTTTTCAGGAAATAACAGGTGATTGAATGTTTATTAATGAACGAAATTCCCGCAAGAGTAGCATTTAAACATGCATTTCTCTACAAAGTTTAATTGTATTTCTCAACTAATGAAAAAATTTTTTTTTAATGTTATAGCTTGGTTTTTGTTTTATATATAATATTCAAGATAGCAAATGGCTATGCTTTTATTTTCTACTATGAAATTATTTAATATCATTATAAAATGATGATTATTATTTGATAGTTTAGTTTTATAATATAGTTAAATGTTTTAAGAAACAGTAACGGTTTGATTTACAGCTTAGTTAAATTTTCTTTATTATGCTTGAATTCTTAAAATCGTTTTATTTTTGGAGTTAAGCCTTTACTTATCCAGTAAAAATAGTACGAAGAATATATTTTATTTGCATTTGATTTCTTGAGGTACAGACACATTTGTAAGTTTTTGCTAAATCCAAGTTGGTGAAGCATGTTGAAATACAACAAAGTTGTACTCTTTTTCTCCTCGGATTATAAATCAGTATCGTTATAAGCACTTAAAACTTTCGGGAGATTGAAATCCTAGTCGCACGGGCTGGTTACCATGGACACTCAAAAACGTCTAAAAACGGCTGTACTGCAGACGTTCCAAACTAAGCAGCGAAGCAACGGTACATTCTATTCACTAACACAGAGGCGTGAAACCGAAGCAAGCAAGACATAGGAACGTAATAGCAACAGTATTGATGAAAATAGTGGAAGAAGCGGGGGGAACATGTCGACAGTGGCTTAGATAGAGTCGGTCGATGGGTAAACCCGCAAACCTGAAGAAAACTCCGGCACAGTTGTGGCAGATGCGCCGTAAAGGGCAATCAAGAACGAGGGAAACAGCAACCACAGCAGAACAGGGGGACTGGAAAGATCATGTGAAAACCAGTGGAAAAACCTAGCTAACGGATCGTGTGGAAAAGAGAGCCCACGCGAGTCAGCTGCTGCTGGAAAACTTGGCCACAGACTACGTGCGGAAAGGAAAGAGAAGAGAGGGAAACGAAATAAAAAAAAAAACGTGCACAGCACCAGCGAACCATCATTGAACCGCCGAAGCGCGGAAGAAACCGCCATAAAATAGAAAACACCATCTCTAACAAAACCCCGTCCAGTACGCGTGAAGGCGAAAGAATCCGAAGAACAAGAATAGGTTCTCAGGTGTAACATATTTGTTAATAGCCCCAACCAGACAACCGCTATGTGGCGTGGTCCGCGTTGTTGTTGTTGTTTGCTTCGCGTTTGATGCCCTTCTTCTTCGTCTTCTTCTTCTTCTTCTTTCTGCGCTCGCTCGGACCGCGCGGTTTTGTGGTCGTAACGGTGAAAGAAAAGCTTGTGCGCCGCACGCTTGTGTCTCACACCGCCGGAACGGGACTGTTACTCCGTTACTTTTTCGCATCTGTGTGTGTGTGTGTGTGTGTGTGCATGCGGAGTAAGAAAGGTGGGCTGGTGATCGAAGGGGTCGGAAAGGTCGTCCCGGTAATGTGTGACGGAGAGAAAAGATGGAGATCGGGGGCTCTTTTTTTTTCAATCGTGGTGGGGTGGTAAAAGCTCTCCCGACTTATGGCGTTATGTGATTTGTGAAGGTGTTGCTGCGCGCGGACAGACGAAGGCAACTGCTCACGCACACGCGCTGTGAGGCGGTTTGCTTTCTGCGCGCCAAGAATCCCCGTTAGCTACTTTTGATTTCAATTATTTCATTATGTCGAAATCGGCTGGAATGACTTTGTCTTTCGTGGGGATTTTATCTTCACCCCTTCGGCCTACAGGATGTTCAGCCATGTTCCACTCGTGATGAGATTGCTTAGCGGCGCCTTTAATTGTACTTTACACGAGAGCTGCGTGGGTATGATCATTGGATTGGTCGTATCAGGAAGATGATGAGGACATGGAAATATCAGCACGATCATATTGATTGCTTGTTTTAGAAGGTTCTCTAAAGACTTGAAATCAATGTCAAGATAAGAAAGATGCTAAAGTAGCTCACATTAAAGCTGGTCTAAGAGTGCTTATATGTGCTAAAGTTGCCAAGAAACTACACAGAGATCAACCTTTGTGTACATTTGTAACTCACTTTTTAAATATATCATTTTGAATATTGTTATAATGGGTTTTGTTAGTGCCATGATAGACAATTAAATAACACGATTGCAGTATTATTTACAATATTCAAAATATGAGATAATATCCCCTGAATTTTCCTTTTGTCGTTAACTCACTACGAGTCATAGAACTTATCTCACCCGGCCTCACAGATAAAACCCGATCATGCTCACCTTTTATCGATCCACTGGACGAGTTCTGCACGCTCGACGCCTGCACATTCGTTTGCATGGGTATGTGCGCTTCCAGCTTGGACGTAACATTGCTCCACATTTCAAACATCCTCGGTGTAAACATTGATGCGCGTGTCCCGCACGTGGCAACAGCTAGATGCCTCGGGTACTGCTCGTCTCCAACGTAAAAAAAAACTATTTCGTCTCCAACGTTTGTCCTCTTCAGTATAGTTGCTCAGTTTTACTAAACGCCTGAAACCGTTCGTTGCTCCGCCGTGTGAGCCGCCTTTTTTCTCAGTTCTTGTTGTTTTGCTTGCAGCGACGGTACACAACTGTTAGGCACACCGCGCTGGCTCTGGTTTGGTCCCTCGGCGTGAAGGCTGATCAGTAATTTCCCGACTCCCGCAGCGACCCATCGAACGCCATTTTGGCAGGGAAGCGAAATTACTGTACGAAAAGTGAGGAAACAAAAAAATACCTCCAAGCTGCGCACAAATCACGGCGGATCAGTCTCTTCACAAAAAAGGCACGGTAAGGTTAATATTCATATTTGTTTTCACGCAGCAGGATACATCGCGCTTTTTGCCATCATTAAAGCAGGTTCGTTTGTTTTCGCCAGTTTGCGTTCACGCCGGAGAAACGTTTCGGGTGTTGATTTATCGTTCACTTTGGGAGTCTTTTCTTTTCTACTTCCTTTATCATTCGCCGTGCTGATAAATGTCATCTAGGCTGAAGCTCTTTCCTAGGCATTCGTGTGCGGATGCGCCTCATGCGCCGGTTGGATCGGCTATCTTCCTTTGGCGAATTTTTTTTATTTCCTCGTTGAATCGACGTTATGTTTGTGGCTTCCTTCTCGAACGCTCGATCAAAAAACCCAAACCGAAACCGGTGGGGGGATCGAAAATAAAATCTCCAGCCGAAAAGGAAGCGGACCGCGGCTGCGTCCACTCGAAGAAAGCTTTCTTACGTAAATCGTGGTCTGTGCCGCACGCACACTCGCGGCCACGTTCAGTCGTGCGCACTTTCACGAATTTCGGTTCGTCCGGCCGGTTTGGCAGTCTGAATCCAAACGGAAAACGCGTTGTGGTGTTTTTTTTTGTGTCTGCTGCGCGCTCTCCGGGTTTTTTGGCGGGCGCGGGATGGTTTGGTTTGGCCAGTTGGCGTCCGCTTTTTTCGGTTCGCTCTTTCACTTCATTAGCAAATGAAAGGTTGCTATTATGATAGGTCTGTTTTCGGTGGAATTATGCAACGCGGATCGCGATCGAGCGCCACGCACACGTAGGCGCGCTATCGCCGTGTGGTTGAAGCTGAAGAATCCCAACAAAAAACAAAAAAAAACAGTGCCGTGACGCACACAAACACACACTCTTTCGATCGGTTGATTTGGCTAGGATTTTGTGTAGGGATTTTTAATTTTCATTATTCACAGAAAGACACAAAACACGCACAACCACACTTTTACCCGCGAGAACACAAAACACTGGTGGTGAAGGTACGGTACGGAGGTTTAACTACAGCGACAAATTCATCACTTTTGAACCATTAATTTAAGCAAAATGAATTAAAAAAAAAACAACACTAGTGTTACTTTATCACGACACTCCGCCTCACTCCGATGCACTTGGTTACACTGGCGGTCCACTGGCGGTGGCGCTGCATTCCCAGCGACGGCATTTACACGACACGAGCCCGGCACACGCGAACAGTTTTTATCTGAATCAGCGGAATATAAAGATGGATTTTCGGTGAGTGATAAACATTTTTTTTTGACAGTCAACGAAGATTCACCGGTACGAAAATTGCAGCGAAATGGATGGGATTGTGAATCGCGAAGGAAAAGTTTTTTTGCGCTAATGTCGCTTTGGAGATGTTTCTTGAGGAGCGTTTAGTTTCGTATATTAATTTATTTCTCTTCGAGAGAATTTGCTTCGTAGTCTTATACATTTTGGTATATGTCGTAACGCGACAATGTGTTATAAATCTGGACAAGAGCATTTAGGTTTCAAAAACCTACGATTCCTGGAGGTAAACTTTGTAACAGTTAATGTTAATAAAATTATAAATCTGACGTGTTCTGATCCAGTGAGGTACCGAGAAGGGAATTTGTTCTTAAAATAGTTTTTGATTGATTTGACTTTTGTGTGATTTATTCTTAGCTATTCAAAATCATTGTTTTGTTTATAAAAGCAATAAATTAATAACATCGTAATTCAGTATTCGATGCTTTAACTTCACCCCAAATGTAACGAAAAGCACCATCATCTGGTGTCGTTTCAATCTCTGTACTAATACTAAGGATAGTAGTTTCGCAACCGCAAGACATACGGGTATATGGTGTGCACTTCCGCAAAAGTATTTCCTCATAAAACAGACAAAACTATGAAATACAAACACACAGGCACACTCCCAATCACAGCACCACCGGGGGAAACCGGGGGGAAAAAAATCTCAGCCCTCCGTAAAACACAGCGGGGCCACATATAATTTTCCATCAACCTACAACGCCCCATTGTCGTTCGTTTGTGTGATCCACGCGCGCTGCGGTCTAATGCAATTTTCTTTCATTGCCATTGCTTTCAGCGGCACGAAGTGGAGAGTTCGCTCAGGCTATCATATTCTATCAATTCCTCTTTCCCGCTACAATTCGCTTCTACATCGCTCCCGCTCCTTACGGGCGGACAAAGTTTCGCTCTTAAATATGTTCGACAAGACGTGTGGGCACGAACCCAACGACGAAGCGATACTTGGCTGGGGGATGGGGTAGCTCGAACCCCGAGGAAATGTTCTTCGGCGGAGGGACGAACCCTGAATCTGGCTCCATCGAGAGCAACCAGCATCGGAACGGAACCCGACACGATGTCGTTTGCAGCGACTTGCATTTCCTGTTTTTTTCCGTTTCACTCGCACACACACACACACTGGTAGGAGAGGCTGCTTATCGAACGCGACAGGAAACTTCCTTAACTCAACCCCACACGCATGCCCCCGCTTTGGGAGTATGATTTACTTTCCGCACCAACCCCACGGACGGCGGGTGCAGCTACATTCTTTTCTGTATGTAGCATGTTTTTCCTTTCCCTGCGTCGCTCGGTACCCAGCGGCCAACATGAAACCTACCGCCCGCGGGAGCATGTTTTTCCACACTTGCAAGCACAGCTATCCAATTGCATGATGGTGTGTTTGCCCGTGTATGTGTGTCCGTGTTTGAGAGCTAGTGTGTAGAATGAAAGATAGTACATAAAAATGAATCGATTATCGGAAGGAAAAAGGATCCTCTCCGCTTGCCGGCGGCAAAGTGTGCGGGGCAAAAGTTTTCCCGTTGCAGTTTTCCTTCCCCGGCCGGAACGGGCACGAAAGAAAGCAGAAGCGGGAGAGCAACAAGACCCATTAAAGAGCCATGGGCTCTGTTTGCCGAGGCGCATTGGCGAAAGATAGAAGGCGAAAAAAGGAAGCGACTCTTTTCCACGCCGGACAGCGTGGAGCCAACCAGACGAGCCATTTTGGCGGTCTTTTGTACAATTTACGAATACACACACGCATACGTATGCTGGAGTTCGCAGTGAAAGGACGTCTATAAAGAGCGCTTCTGTAGAGGGATATCTTTTATGCGAATATATGTAGTTTATTTTATTATTTTTAGGTCATTATGAAAAAGAGGATATTCAAAACATGTTCTGAAACATTATTCTGATATTCAGGACAAATTTGTCATGCAGTAAAATGTGTGTTTTGGTTGCGAACATAAACACATTAAATTCGTTATTTTACGAACAAATTTGAACATTTTTCGTTTAAATAAAGTTTGAAAAAATATATATAACAAAAATAAACAACCGTCTTAAGAAAACGAAATTTTCCCTAGAATTTCTTCCAATCGAATGCCTTCAAGTGAAGGTATTTTATACTCCAGCAAACTCTGTCTCAGCTGCCATGTTTACATTGCCTTCGTCCACCCAGCACCGGCACTATCGTGCCATGCTTCGCTCCCGCGTGGCACGCACACACAGGAAAAATCGTAATTCATTCATCACGCAAACGCGTGTCTGGAGAACTTTTTCGGTTTCGTGTTGCCACAGGATATTTTGTGTTATTTGACTTCTT
>JXWZ01006032.1:0-10949 GCA_000956215.1 Anopheles farauti No. 4 | reverse complement strand
CTCTCTCTCTGTTTCTCCCTGTATGTTTCCGCTATGTTTCACCTGTTCCGTGTTGTGTGTTGTCTATCTTTATAACATGCTGTAAATATTATCGTCCAGTATACCATAATAGTCTTGAAAAACATGTACAATATCTAGTTACGAATGGAACATACCCTAGATCCTGCTCTTGAAACATGTTCAAGTTTTTTTTTAATACCACAAACCAAGTAGTGTAGCCTGAAATCGATTAGACCTCAATTTAGTATTGGGAAGGTAGGAGGGTTTTTGATGAAATATTTTTTTAAAATAAATTCTAAATTTCGTATTAAATGCACTTTGATATATTTTCAGCAGTAGTGCACCATATCGGTAAACGCAAAAGCGTTCACTTATTAGCATTTCAGGGCGCTTGATAACATAAATTGTTCCTCGATGTTACCAAAGCCAGCCGTTTGAGGTACCAGGTGGATAAGGTTCCAATCGGCACAACGCAAGATCACTCTGTCTACTAATCGGCGGCTCTTCTCTTACTAACATTTTCCTGACCAACATCTCTTTCTCCTACATTTCCTGGTTCCTTTTCTCAATAGTAACCGCCGTCCCGCCCATCGTCATTCTGTGACCGACTCGGTGGTCCCACAATCGGTGCTAAATTCCGTTTATCCGTACAGTAGTTACTACCGTCCTGTTTTCTACGTATTTGTACCTTCTTAAACACTTACGGAAGTGACAGCAACGGCTCCTTCCCCCCCCAGCAACTCAATCAAAATAATTGCTCTCACACAGTAGGATCCTGTAATGTTTACAAATAAACTTTGACATTCATAAACAAGGAAGCCGAACTGAATTATTTCGCTTACGTTTTGAGTTGGGCGTATCGTAGATTGAATCGGCCTCTCCCGCCCCCCGGCTCCACTAGCCCAATGTCACGCGTTTATAGTTAAATTCTAGGTGCTGGAGTGAATAAAAGATTCATGTCGACATTGCCGCTGCTTTCTTGAGTGAAAGATAAAAAAAGCCCTATGATTACTCACCTTGAAATAGGCGGCCACCAGCGTACCGGTGGCGTTTCTCACCGTGTCGGTGAAGCGTGAGAGTAAACACACACTCACGGCGAACAGAAAAGAACCTTGATCGTCCCCACCCCCATCCGCAACCTTGGTGGCGAGTGTCCCGAACATTAACGACTGCCAGTGGCAGTGACCCCACCAAAAATGTGTGCTTTTACGTGTTACGTGTTTCTGTGTGACTACTACTGCCGATGCCCATTACATTTGTGGCCATCATGGAAGGACGGTTTTTGGTGTAACCTTAACCTTTCGCGCAATGGTACGTAGCGTGTTGGGGAGAACAAGAACCAGGCAACATTGAAACCACCCCCTCGTAAGCCTTATCGACCGCCTGCTTCTTACCGCGTTTTTCTCTCGCCAAAGCAGCTGTTTGGTTAAGGATTCGCCTCAATCTGTCGATGAAAGCTGTGGCATTTCGTCGAACGGAACAAACCCCGAACCATCGGACGACTAATCGGCACGGTCGCTCGCAGGTTAGGATCTGAACCGGGAAGCCGGGCTCCGAGCTCGCACAGTTTGCTGACTGATTTAGGTCCATTTTTGCCAAAAGCAACCACACACCGCCGCTGTGTGCGGTTTGGCACGCAATTTTACCATTTTGCCCGTTTGCTTTATCGTTCGTTTAAACGCTGGGGCTGATGAATTGTTTCCGATTGCGGCGTACCATGAAGACGGGCCAGTGCGGCAAGATAAGTAGGCTGATGATGGAATGCCTTGGTGATATTCAATGCATTCCTCGTTATTGGCCTAGATTGTGGCATAATGGGGAAAGTTAAGCATGTGACAGCTCATTTAGGGATGCTTATCGGGGACTAACGATGGGGATGGGAACGAGTATGGGAAAATAGGGAAGTTGAGGAGAAATTTAACGTAAATTAATTGATCCGGATACTTTTAACAGGAATGCAACGTGGCCGTAGAAGAGTGCTATTATTATGTTGGTATTGAAGGGGTTGCTGTCCATCTCATTTTTCTTTTTTGCAATTCTAATGTAGCTGTTTTTAAAAGAATTTTTTTTAAATAATTCAAGAATATTTAACTTAAAATGTTCGTCAAACTTAAATTATTTTCTGCTTTTGATTTTTCTGTAGTTAAAAAAAGATTTCAACTCGAAGATTCAATTTGAATCAAACATGCAGCAGTTTTCTAACGTGTTATTAGATTTTATCTATTTTGTGTTCTATTATCAATCGATGTTTTTTTTTCGGACAATGAAAAAATATGCGAAGAATTCAATATTATAATGAGTCACACACGCGCTGACTATGAAATCGATAAATCTTTTTTCTTCTGCTGTCCCAAACTGCTGTCCATAAAAATGACGATACTAACACAACCGCCACAAACACGAACACCTTCGACCACCTTCCATTGACCAGACCTCCGGATGTGGAAAACCACGTCAAGCAGACAGGCAAGCTATCCCCAGCGTCCATAACATCGAACGGACGTACAAAATTATTTACAATCAACCTTTATTTGACCGTTCCGTAACGGCCCATTTGCTGTAAACAATCCTTCCAGCTCTGACCGTATCGACACGACCAGCACAACTCAGCCGGCCCGTGTGTGGTTAAGATGTTCACCGTATGATGTGTTTTTATTTTGGCGATGGTGGTTTTGTTTTCCCGACCTGTCTACCCGCTGACCCCACAACAAACAACATCGCCTGTGGTCACGTGCAGCTCATCAACACTGCGGTCGAAGCGACATTATAATCAACACTAGCACGAGACACGGTGGTTCGCGAACTATCAATCGGCGCCGGTTGGTATCTTTTGGTTCGGTTCGCATTCGATTCGACACAGGAACGGAAAGAGGCAAGGCGCAACTGTTTAGCAGATATGCTGACCCATCCTGCCGAGGTGTTGCTTTGTGTGCCACTGCACAACTTTGAAACACATTCCATCGCGGTCGGCAAAACGGGTAGAAAGCGTGGCAAGGTGTGCTAATTATTTACACGCTCACCGAGTTTTTGCACAACGCAACCGTATGCTCTGGTACGGTATCGCGTGGGATGGTGGTTCTGGCGTAATGGGAAAACTTTCCACGGATTGTTTTCCACGCAATGGTTGATAATTAGTGATTCTCATGGTGCTGCTGCAGTGCAGACACAATTTGGGAAGTAAAGTTGATGCGCTGGGCAAGAAGTAAAAGCTTTGCTCTCGGTTTATGCTGGACAAAAAAACAAACACGGGACGCATTTTTAAACAACTATTAAATCAGAAGTGTTAGTTCTAATAGATTTGTGATAATACTGATTTTAATTACAATATTTTAAATATCGTACATCATATCGTTTACCCCGTTGGGGTAATTTGTTTAAAATTAAATTTACACTAAAGTTGGTTGACAATTAAAATACACTTCATGTATTTAAAATACGCGGTTTATTTATAATATGCAGTGGCTCTAGCAGTGTCAAGAGCATTGCGCTCCAATTAGCCAAAGCATGCCAAACACTAATAGTTGAAACGGAAAGTGATGATTGGCTTGAGTTTTTCTATGTATCTGTCTAGTCCCGATCGTATGTAGGTGCAGAAAATTGGGCTTATTGTGGCTTGAAATTAAACCCTTTCCTCGTAGAATCATCCAATCCCAACCATACAGTGGCATCTGTAGTGGTATGTTTTCATTGTGCAACAACCGTTGCATTCTGCTCCGTTGGTCTGTTTGTATGGTGTTATATTTTTATAACTCCTATAATTATCCTCTTCCTATTACATTCCTAGCATTCACTACTAATTAACTTCAATAATGAAGGTCTTGCACTGGACTGGGGGAAACACAACCATGCGCCCGGTGCAAGATGTCGTGATCATTTGTGTGTTCAGTTCATTTGGCGTGATAGTGGAAAAGACACTCGACTGTCACACGTATTTCATTTGACGGGACCATTCGGGAAGCAGCATGAGCACCACTCCAATCAGCAGTAGCTGGTTTGCATCGAAACTAGCAGCTATCGTTACGGGCCGAGAAAAAAAAACAACAGACAACTGTCGGCTCGTGCGTTGCATCGATTTTTCTCTCTCACCCGCTTCCAGCTAACCTCCCGCACTATAGAAACCAATCGGATATCCTTCGATCAGCATGACATCAGAATTTGTCATTACGAGCAAACTCACGCAGACAGTTGCCGCTCGTTCGTTACATGCATCTCGAACGTAGGGAAGGGACGAAGGCAGGGAGGCAGAAATAAAATTCATCGATTTTCCATAACTTCCTACCCATTGTTGTCGCCGTTGTAAGACGGACGGCAGCAATGGAAGCACAGGAAGCACACTACCACCGTGCCTTCGGTACGCCGTCGGTGGTACAAAAACATTGTTTATGTGCTATCGGCTGGAAGTATATTGATCACCGTTCCAGTAGCATTAACAGCAAACTGCATGTGCCGCCGTCTATCGGTAGCTTCTATCTGTGGTGACTTTTATTTCCAAACCCCATGTACACGTTTACGTACCCTGAGCCCATGACGTTCTGTCAGTCAGCGGATCGAACCTAGGGACGATCGATGAGAGTGCAATGTAGGTAATTTTTTTTTTTCTCTAGAACCTAAGAGAACTGCGTGACAACTTTAACGAGGTCGATACTGTGACGAGACATTCAAGGCCATCGGACCTCATCGGACCGTTTCTATCTATTGTGTCCGAATTTCTATTCATAGTACACGGCCTGCCCGAAATAGTGTATTCGTGGTTTCGCAAGGTAGCAATATGATGAGCTAGATAAAATGGTCATCTTTTTTCCATCACGCTTGCTTTACCTTAGCGAGCTTCTGTTTGAACGTTGGTGTACCAAATGCCGTACTTGCTGCTCGTCCATGTTGACCTATTTATTCTTCTACTAGGGGAGAACTTCTTTTGCGAGACGGATATATTGTTTACCTAATAAATCATACCAAGGGTAGAATTACCGCCCGCTCAGGCATGGTTGTGGATCGTTAGTTTGATTAAGCCATCTTAAAACGCCATCCCGTGCTTTCCTCACGGTTGCCGGCAACTCTCTATTAATTGGACAGTGAACGCATTTCATGAAACTAGAGCGTCATAGTATAAAAAGTAAAGTGTTGGTTTCGGTTCGGCTTTAATTTATTTCGTTTTTTTTTGTTTTATCTGAACGTTAAAGGCAAATAATTTGCAAATTTTCAAATCAGTAGTTCAAACTATAACTTTTGTTTTAGTGATTACGAGTAAGAAATTCATCAGTTTCTGTTTGCTGAGTTCGCTTCACTGTGCAATGGAGACGCCTGGTGTTTTACGAGAGCGAATGTATCGATGGAGCCGCCTGGTACGGCACAGACGCGATGCATCTAAATTCAACCCGAATGGGAACCGAAAGCGTTTGCGTCGTAATAGTAACGTGTGAACGCATGATTTAAAGCACACATAACGCGTTCCGCGTTGTAAGATTTTTCGCGTGAAAATTATTACTCGCTCAGACAAAGAGCTCGTGCACGCGCTCACTCGTATAATGCCCTGATAGAATGGGATTCCCGACTGTGCCAAGTAGGATATGAAATTGACGAACTATCGAAATAAATTTAGCTCACACACATTACGCTCTAGTACGTAGGCAGCATGCTGCTCCCATTACGGTATCGATATCTCGAACCAACACCCGCCGCACATAATGGAAGCACTCGAATCGAACCGAAATGTGCACTGACGCCGAAGACGATGACGGCTCACAAAGACCGTGCTCACCTTTCAGCGTGAGTGTGTATGTGTGTACGATGAATCATCGCCATCGCATCGTCTCGTACGCGTAACCGTAGTCAGTAGGTTCGACTGCGGAAGCGTAACCCACCCTTTCGGTACGGCCGTTCTGACCTTTCGATGCACAGCTGCGGCAGAGTCAGGTGAGCGCCGTAAAAATAAATAATGAAGTGTTTAGAAATAGCTCGGTTTAAAATTATTAATGATCGTGGTATGGTTTTACCCGCTGGAAATCCATTTGCAGAATGCGAACGAACTCTGCAAGTCTGTTTGGAATGGTACCGAGTTTTTTTTTCTTTCTACCAGTAATACCTTTGATTTTCCGACGTTGGAGTGGCACAAAATTGCCTAAAAGAGAAGCAAAGCTGGAAATAAATAGTAAATATATAGTTATGAAGGAGATCATTTGTAAATTCGGCAAAGACACCTTACTGTATTGTTTGCTACTCTGGTGCTTCTGTATAAGATAGACAAATAATTCGTAAATGCTCTAGAAAAATCATGGACAACTTTTTTGACCTATTAAATCCTTGAAAGTGGTCATTTTAATTGCATCATAAAAACATGAAGCAAAAAACTTAATGTGATTATCGTTCCCGTCAACAAATCCGCTCGGTGCGCATTCAAAACATATTTTACAGCACAACATGTGTGTAATGAACCGTTACACATACATCAGTCGGTGCAATGATGCTTGTCTTTTCATCCTTTATTTTATCACTGTCATCATACCGAATCGCAGCCGATCAAGCATAATTTATTTATCATTTCGAGGTTTACTACTTCCCATTCTCATTCAACACTTCACTACCGCATTTCATCAAAGGTTGCACAATTGGCTTGAATCACACAAGGTCTTTGTAGTTTTTTTTGTGTGAGTACCGAACACCAACGACACTTTCCCGGGGGTCATAATTTTGTTTAGTAATTGTATCATTTTGTCCGTTTCGTGTGCTCACGCAAACCTCCTAACACACACATACACACTTATACGTAAACCTACTGATGTCATTGACGATTGCCTTTCGTGATCTTTGGACCCTGAGCGCACGCATCCGTGTTTCGTGCTCTGCTCAACTGCTCCAAAACCACTTCGCGGACCGTTGAAGATGAGTTTTTGCTAGCGAAACGAATGAACAAAAACCCCGCCTTTGGCTCCAGGCCCTGTCCTCTCACCTTCTGGTGCAAGTAAGCAAACTTTTATCGAAATAAAACTTGGTATATTTTAGTTTTTTTTTTTTATTTTGCTACCACTGCTGCTGCTTCGTTGCTGTTGTATCATGCCGTTCGTTTTCCACCGGCAAACTTTTGCCGGTTGATGATGTTATTTTTTAATCCCACCCTTTAAGCAGCTTAAAATGCGAACACAGCACTCCATGCTTCGGCACACCGTTGCTGCTTCGCTGCTGTTGTTTCATTTTATTTTCTTTTAATAGGAACATCACGCTGGTTTCACTCGCACATGCAACGTTTTTTTCCACTGCTACGCTCACTACCAATCAAATTAGGTTCCATCAACCTGATTCATGGAAACTATTTTGCTGTACAGCAGCAGTAAAAAAATTTAAAAAAAAAATCAAACATCCGAACAGAAGCGAAAGAGTTCGTTGCACGCAATACTCAACTAGACTAACGACATACAGGTGCACACTCGCACGTATAAAGCTGCACGTTTTACCTGTACAGGACGCTCCACCGATCGGGCACGAGGGGAAAATGGATGTTATTCTTGGGTAAAGCATTATGAGAACATGTTTTCTAACATTTCCAACCAACCGTACAGTCGAAACTAGAAATGTCCACTCGATTCAAACCAACCAACAATGGTATGTCTTGACATCGAAATAAATATATCAAACCTTTGGAAGCGAAAATTGACACCATCATTGTGATCATGAGTCAGCTGTTGGAGAATAATACAGCTAATCGTTTATTGATCACTCCATTCCACCGTCCAAAAAGCCCATCAAGAAACGGTCGAGTTTTCGAGCTTCCATCGCATCGTTTCGAAAACTTCTCTCGCCAACTACTTCGATCAACGAGATAAAACCATCCAATTGCTCTGAAACCACTCTGTCAATGCAATTTTGTATCTGCCCTGTTGCTGGTTTCATTCGCACACGGTCCGGTTCGAACACGGCCGGACAGTTTGATGGCTGTGTTGCCAGCATCGTTAGTTGTGCACATAAACTAAATGAGAACACTGCACAGCGTCCAGATGAAGAAACGTGTCGATTGCATGATTGACCGCACGCTCTGTGTGCCGTTTTTCGCACGGAATGGTCAGCTCGTTCAGCATTGATACCAACAGTAAATCGAAATGTTGGGTTGAGGTAGATCCACAGACGAATGCGTTCGCCCGTGCGTCGCTGATCGTGCATCGTAAACTTCAACGAGTTGCCATCAAGTTTTGCTGTTCATCAAGGCGCTGATGGATGCTGCGCTGATGTATCTACATTAATTAAACCACTCGCATAAGTGAACCACATTTGCTGCCGTCGATGAAATCGTTTTGTGTCTCGTTAGTTGAACGGATGATTTTTTTCATCTTTTATTTTTATTTCTGATTGCAGTCACGTCTGTGATACATTGGAAAGTAATAGGTTTTTTCCCATTTCTCAACGAAACAATAATAAAAATGCACTAATTCCAAGTAGTTTATGCATATTTTTCTAAAGGGAAAAATTGCACCGACTTTTCAGGAATGCTTTATTAACACGGTTACTGGCAACTTTTGAAGCAACTGCCTGTGGGTTATGGCACTTTAGTATATAAGTTTTATAATTAACCTACTTCTAAATGAATACTAACGATTTATGTCTCCTTCATAACAGTAATATTCATATGTAAAACAACATCTCTTATTGAGATTTGTAACATGGTTTAATCTAGAAGCAGAATCCCCAATTCAAGGATAGGTTTCTAGCATAGATCGTAAACTGCTGTAAATTTTTCTGCTTGTAGTAGATCGTACTATTTATAATCGTATAAAATAATTAACATGATTTATTGTATATTATTTATCTAAATATTGTTATACTAGACTCAATTTAATGATCCATACACAACCTCTATTGTAATAGCTTCGAAGCTGTCATATCTATCGCTTCGTTCCTATAGAAACAGCTTCCCTTGTACAAAGCTTAATTAAATAGCAAAATCAACAACCTACCACCGGCAAAATTTTGCTTTCTCTCCTGCTTGATTCATCACTTGTTGCCAGAAATTTCCTCAAAAACTAGAAGTTAAACGCCTTATAACCACACACCCTATTGAACTGCTTGTCACAGGAGGAAACACTTTATCACACCGTACACCTATGGTGAACGAAATTCCGTCAAACTTTTCCACCCCACCCCACATTTCCACTTCATACCGGGAATGGTTTCAATCGAAAATCGCTTTTCAACCATTTTCATATCACTTGGTACCGAACATAGCATAATCAAGCGGTAATGAAACAACGGAAAAAATTGCACAAAACAATTGGAACCCATCCCGTACCAGACACGGTTACACTTCCAAACGCTTAAAGAGCACTCCTATAAATATCACACAAAAGATCGAAAAGAACAATTATAATTAAACTCATTCACACGATGCACGAACGATGGGGGAAACTTTTTACGGCGCCGTCGTGTTTGGGTACCATTGTTAGTTTCCGTTGTCGGGGCTGGTAAAACCATTATGAAAGTCACTTCACTATTCAGAGCATAAGCTTTCATCGATGCTTTTAAAAGTTGTCTCCGCATCGACACACGCGCCGGTTGAGTGCACAAACTTTCTACTGTATCTTTAGCCAAGAGCTAGGACGATGTAACCTTCCACCCTGCTTAAGTCTTTTCCAGCGTTTTCTCTCCGATCCGCGCGAGGTAGTTGTAGTTGTTGAGAACGTTTATAAAGTAAGCTGTAGTATCGACCCCAACACCGTTTGGCTTTTCATGTACTAATAAGTTGAAACTCTTCTCTATAAATGTAACCCGTAGTTCCTCCATTTTCACCTAGTATCCAAAGCAGCCTCATCTAGACAGTAAACTTTGAAATTTACCCTTTTGTATTACCGCACAGTAAATCCACTTCCACTCTCTATCCAGAAGTGCACCGACACCAGCTATAAACACAACAATCAATGCAAATTTCAATCACGTTGCCATTGGTTTTGCTTTGGCACATCGCTAATGTCAAAGAGTTCAATCTACTCCTCCTCTGCTTCTGTACCTGTATTGAGTGAACAACGTTTTTAGTAAGGCTTTAACTTTAAGGGTTCCAATTACATTAACTCTCGGAAGATTAAACACTAATGTTAACAGCTTCGCTTTGATTCACCTTTCTCTTTATCTCTCTCTCACTATCTCGCTATGTCTTGCTCTTTTACTGAAGCTGTCTGTCTGTCTGTCTGTCTGTCTGTCTGTCTGTATGTCTCTCGTTTCTCATCACACCTTATGTCAAACAAACACACACGAGCCCACAGAGATACACCGCTGTTCTCTATGATCTTCTTCTGACAATGTGTTTTATTTTATTTCTTCAACTTCCTATCAACCGAAACTGAATCAAGTGCACTCGAAAATATTACGAACAAACCAAATCAATACTTCCACTCACACCCACACACACACATCATAAACGCAAATTGTAGCCGTTTCAACTAATCTCGTTTTTGATCGATTCTTTTTCCCTCCCTTACTCCTATTTCGTGTCTTACCCGCGTGCTTGGGGTGCTTGGTTTTTCAATCGGGGTTCCCATCGATCGATTGATCTTCCGGGTACCTTCTCCGTCTTCTTTCACCAACAACACCACCATCTCTTTCTCCAACAACACCACCACCACCACCACCACCCATCGTCACCTATCCCGTATCCTTCCTCTTTGGGTGGGGCACGCGCTCGGCAGCCTTATCATCCGTGGCCGGAGGAGCCATCCTCGGTGATCTCGGAACGTTGCACAAGGGCCCGTATCAACTCGGCCATCTTCGTGTCCTCCGAGGGTAAGGGGTTCGACTCGATCGAGTTCATCCGGCGTTACGGTTCTCAGAGCGTCCTCTGTCGAAAGGCGAAGAGTGCCGAAAACGTGTCGGCCTCCGAGCGACAGGTGAGTTTTGCTAAGTGTTGTTGTGTTCTTTTCTCACCCACAACCCCCAATCCATCTCACTCTGTCTTTCCCCTCTGTCTCTGTTCT
>JXWZ01006030.1:0-12442 GCA_000956215.1 Anopheles farauti No. 4 | reverse complement strand
ACTGAGTCGTGCTGCTCGGGATCGAATGAAAAGCCGGACGATTGAAGAAACCGACTCTTTCAAAAACACACAGAGTGTGCGAAGTGAGAGAGGGAGAGAGCGAGAGAACACTCACATACACTCGCAGAACACTACCCTTCAGTCACCCTAGTTGGGCGTATAAATCTTCCACCTCCTGCCTTCCACTCTCGGCAAAGTCCTGGTAGTTCCCTCGACAAAAGCACCGATCAGCCGCACCGCAACTCTGCTGCGAAGCGAAAAGCTCATAAATCAACCAAAAAGCCCTCGGAACGGGCACCCCCCTAACATGGCACACGTTAGGGCACGGGTTGCCTCGAGTACGCGTACTATCGGCAGGTTTCCCCCAGGGTACGCTCGACCAAACGGCCAGACTTGCACTTTAGTTTCGCTGGAAAACGGCCACACCCCGGCCACAAAGCGTCGCCTAGCGCGAGATGGTGCGCCAGTTTTTCCCTCCGCGTGCGCAACACTGTTTTTTTTTTCTTTTTGCGCGCGTGCATTTGGGCGTGCGCAGTGCAGCACGGTTTTTTTTTCTTCGTTTTTCCCGATCATCATCCGCAGCGTAAAGGAGTAAAGGAGTTTCGCAAACAAAAACAAAAAAAAAACATGGTATCGATCGTAAAGGGAAGAAGGAAAATTGCACTCAAAATAAACGATGCGATGAGAGGGAGGGAGAACGAAAGCAATGGCAGCCGTTTGAAATGTAATTGATAAATAAATTAAAATTGGCTACGAATCATAATTAAACCATTATGTAATTACGTGTCTGCGTTATGTCGTTTTTTCTTCTTCGTCTTCCTTTGAGCCGCGTGTGTTTTGTATCTGGCACACCGCACACAGTCCGCTTGTGTTGGTTTTACGTTTGGGGCGTTTGGGGATTTTCCTTACCCGGTGCGCAATCGTTTCGCTGCCGCGAATGGGTTTGGGCGTGGTGAGTGAAAATTCTGTGAAAATCCAATCCACCGGGCGCGTGTGAGTTTCGTTTTTGTAGCCGCGTGTGGCGATCGTGGCGACCATGTAGAAAGCCTACTGCCGCCTGCCTATTGCGTGACCGATCGCGTTAGTGGGCGATCGGTGTTTGGGTAGGGCTAGCCGTTCGTTGGAAGAATGTTTTCCTCATTAGTGCAGATATTTTTTTTTCCACACCGGATCGTTACCTAAATTCCGTGCGTGGTTTGCCGTGGTTGTCCAGTAAACGGGGGCCTTCTCGGTCAACCAGAGGATGCAATGAATCGGGTTCCTATTTGTAGCAGTTTAAGATCGTTGCGATGAGAAAACGTTGCCTAAAGTTCACGCATACAGACTTGTATTAAGTATGTTCGTTCAACCCAATTAGTTTGCACCGAGAAGATATCTATCATTTGCTTCGATTTTAATCTATTGATTGACAGTTTACAAGATCCGGCGAGTCGTTAGAAGATGTATTACGTCCAGTTGCATTTCATTTTCACCTGGTGCCTTTAGCAAGGTTCAAAAATCTTTCTTCATATCAGCGTTAACCCTTTCCACGCGTCGACGAAACGAATTCCCACTGATTACCTTGAATTCCCATATCGAAGCACGCAAACCGGGGCAAACCAGACGCAATCGCCATCGGAACAGGTATAAATTAGCGACGTCAACGACGTCCTACCGTGGAGAGGCGATGACGATGTCACCCTGCACTGCCAGTCCCAGCGAAGGTATGTGGCGAATTTCCTAAAACAGGCGGCCCGTTTTTTACGGTCACCCGGCAGGGTTTTCCTCACTTTTTCCCGCATTGCGTACTCCATCCATCCGTTCAACCCATTCCCATCGTCGCAGCAGAAAATCCTCTTCGGCCCAGTTTATGATCACATTCCATCAAACGCAAAGGAACTCGCGGGGTGGAATTCGTCT
This sequence comes from Anopheles farauti No. 4, assembly GCA_000956215.1. Lineage (NCBI taxonomy): Eukaryota > Metazoa > Arthropoda > Insecta > Diptera > Culicidae > Anopheles > Anopheles farauti No. 4. The sequence goes on along the minus strand of JXWZ01006030.1, from coordinate 10,543 downwards.
CCCATCGTGCTTCTCCGTGGTGTGCATTCTCGAGCGGGATGATTTTAAGTCCGCTTAATTAAGTTGTACCGTGATTAGTACATTCGTAGATTGGAAAGTAACAGGTTTTAATCGATTTTTTATTTGAGCTCTCTTGTGCCCTTGCGGGCGGTCACGGCACCGGTGGCGCTTGCCACTGCGCCGGAACGCAGCATTACATGCATAAAAATGTGTAAATTAATTTACAAAAAAATGAATGACATAAATTCGTGCGGGACGTCTGTTCGCGGGGTACGCATTCGCCCTTTCGCAGTGGGAGGTAGACGGAGTGATTAAAAATTTGATGGGCACTTCGTTACAACTGTTAATGCGCGGTTTTTAGTGCGGGTTTGAATGTTTGAAGCGAATGGACGATGGGCGCTTCGAAATGCAATTGGTTCGTCGTAAATTCTAGGGAGCAATTAAAAACCGAACGGAAAGCCACTAGTGGTCGGTGAGCAGCTGAGCGCGCAAGGACGGGCTGAATCTTGTAACGCACGCCAAAAACAGCTACATCATAGTTGTAAAATTAGTCTTTTCCGCTTATCGAAGCCAAACGCGAGTGGAAAATGCTAATGGAAGTGGGGAGAAGTGTTTTCTCTCGCCCCACGCCATCGGGTGGGCGGAAATGTATACCGGTGTTTACACAGATGCTAATCAATGTGCAGCAATGCGGCGAACGGAGATCTGTGGCTGCTCAAAGTAAACCCGTCAATCGCGTCATCCTCATCTTCGCCCGCTTCAAGTGCCCGCGAGATGTGATCGCCGTTTAAATTAAGATTAGATATCACCGATTCCGCATCCATCGCAAACGGGCCATCGTATTAGGCATGTTAAATTATTCTCCTCTCCGTCGCTCCGGTTCCGTGGTGGAATTAGTTAGCAAACGGGGGACTAGGAAGCGTTCGCTGACGAACCGTTTGTTGATTTTTTTTTCAACCGTTTCCACTTTTTACGTAAAGTCATTCGGAAGCATCGCAATGGGCACTCAAATAGGCAAGCGCTGTTACGCTGCTTTAACCTGCTTCACCGAGCAGAACCGAGCCGGAGAATTAGCAAATAAATTAGAAATATTAACGGACCTAGTATCACTATCGTGTGCAGGAAGCCTCCCTCCCCTCGGGTAGGTCATTCAGGGGATCCTCAGGGTGGGATCTATTTCATTTAAATTCAACGATGAGTTTAAAATATTTAGAGCACCGTGCTGCGTCACGGACTTGAGCTGCGACGAATCAGCTTGCTTTATCTGCTTCGACCTCACATAAATCATGGTGGCGTTAGCATAAATCAAAATCGATGACACAGAAGATTTTAAAATCGATGAACAGAGCGAGGCGATAAGTATCGGCGCTTTTGTCAACGAAGCGCGTACCATAAATCATCAACGAACAAGGTCACAATCGTGCTTGTTTATTTTTTTTTTTTTTGGAGGAAGCTAGGTGACGTAAGTTACACTCGAATAATTGTGAAATGTGAACTAGTAATAAAATCGCGCGATCGCGATCTTCTGGCGGTGGCGTTTTACATCGGCGCCTTCAAGGGCGTCGCAATCGATGTTTCGTGCCGTCGTTACATGTTTTAAACCAGCGCCAGCACGAAAACACACTCATTCGAGCTGATTTGTAGCTCATCTTCAAGGTGAGTTTTGTGGGAAGCAAACATTTTCACCACGCTTTTCATTTCAATTCCAGTCGTTCGTTAGAAAATCCACAGCGCCCACAGCACCCACAGCACCCACAGCACCCGCTCTCCCATCCGTCACGTGTCACGGTGAATGATGGAACCGATTGCAACGGGTGCGATAAGGGCGGAATTTATGATGCCATGTTAGCGAATTGAGTCGTTTCCATTTTTCATCTCACCTAGCGCACCGTGCGCGGATGATACTGGATGGCTGATAAGGTTGCGCTTTCGCGCATTTTATTTGTGAAATCGCACCCACCGCCACCACCGTTGGTCGGCTGTCCCACACCGTTGTCGATTCCCACGCCCCGAAAAGGGGTGTCGATTCCGGCCAGCCACACTATTCGCACACCATCGCCAAGTGACAAACACCGTCTCGGGCAACGTGCGAAGTGTCCGACGGTGTGGCGGTCGCAATCTCCCATAAAACAATATCACCGCCTGCTTGGGTTAATCGCCGGTCGAGTGAGTGAGCGATCTTGATAAGCAAGCGAAACCCTTCGGGAGGTTCATTTGCCATGCAACGTCGGAGGGCTGGGTCGATCTTTATGGTTATGGGACGAGCGAATGGGAGGGTAAAGGGAAAAGGGGATCTCAAAAGGGGAGTGTGTTGCGCGTGAAGCATAATTCCATAATTTTCCGTGCTCATTGTCCCGCTTCCCTCACACATTTGGGGCCGTGAAATGGTGCCACACAGCGAGAGCCTCCTTGGACGATTTTTTCGCTGGAAAGGACGTCTATTATGATTCATATCATAGGGTGGCGTGGACAACGGCGCGAACCGAGAGCTGACTCATGCAAGGGTGCCCTCAAATACGTGTCATTGGTTGTTCTATTTCGATGGCCTCACCCATATCCACCAAACGCGTATACGCTCCATGCGGTGAAGGAAGGCTGCGGGAGTGATTTTCTATGTACAATATAGTTTTATGTTCCATTCGACCGATCGGAGGCGATCCGGGGGAGCATCGATGGTCAGGAGAAAAAAAAGACGGTGAGTATGCGGGAGTTATGCCGTACGGATGGAATGCAAACACACGCCGTTGAGTGTTGTTTTATAATTTCCATCTGATAGCAATCGAACATTCTGAAAACGAAGCCGTTTCGTTGTTGTTGTGGTGTGTGCGCCGGATTTCACGCTTTTTCCCACTTTGCCACTAGCGCAACGGAGGAGGGGTGGCGGAATCGTGCTTGACCAAACTGTCCCTTGTGTGTCTTACGATCCGGTGGTCCAAAGGGGAGATGTAGGGAGGCTTGGGCATTGGAGGTGAAATTAAATCGTCGAGCGAGGGAGTGTAAAATCGTGCATCAAGAAGCCATTTCGTTGTGGATTGAGCATTAACTATATAAACGATTGTGATCGTAATGGAAACATGCTCGGCTCCATGCCAGCCCAGGCGCGTACCAATATACCGGGCTTCAGAAGTCTTCTGGGTAGTTCGGCGGGCAGCTAGTAGCACTAGCAAATTCCGCTTCGAGCACGCCTTTGAATTGCAAAACATCCTAGTAAACGCTCTGGGTCTGGGAAGACTTGCGGACTATAAATTACAGAACCTCATCACCATCATCATGATCATCATCATCATCATCATCATCATCGCCACCAGCGCCGTCAGGTTGTGCCAAGAAGACCTTCTGTTTAACCTTCCCTTGTGCTGGTGAACGCTTCCGAACGAAACGATCCCTGAAATAGCGCTTCCACGGGTGCTTCCGTGGCTGAGGCACAAACGACTTGAACGCAAGCGAACGAAACGAACCCCGCGCGCTGATGAATGTTCCACTTCTAAGTACATCAATTGATCGGCCGGTTCGTTGTTTCCCGCGGCCAGTATCCACCTTCGGGTTGGAAAAGAAAGTGAACGAAGCGCGTATCGAATGGAATCGATTCGATGAATTATAAATGGTATCAATTAAATGGCCGTGGCGCGAATGCACCGGCCGCATAAACGTTGCACTTTTCGTTCGCCATCTTTCGTCGGCAGGACGACGCGGTCGTTATAATTTATCGCCGTTACCGCCACCGATCGCGGGCTCCACTCGGTTCGGCTTCCCGGGGAAGGCATTGCTCGGCGGTGGTTTGCAACTAGGCCATTCGATCGGGACTTTGTTGCGGCTCGTTGTGGCGAGATATAATGGACTGGCCATATCAATCGACCTATTGCAAATCTCCCGGGCAGGAAATAACGCGCGGGACGCGGGGTAAGCATTTCTTCCTCCGATTCCGATTTGGGATTATTGCTCCTTTGTTCCTTGGCCGGCGCTGGTCAGCGGCAGAAAAAAGGGGGCGACTTTCCCACCGGGCGTCGTCTATCGGGCTTCTCTGCAATCGGTGCTATTTCTCGCCCCATTCCGATGGGACCGTTTTGCTTCGATACGGCCATTTAACACATCGATCCAGCGGTAGAGGTGGAAAGGTGCCCTCACGGGCACCACCCTAATGTACGCCTTCGGGGGCGACCGTAGCACCAAAGGCGAACCCACGGGTTTGTTTGCGGGTCGCAACGTGATAATTACATTACCGTAATGGCCGTATAATTCTGGAATTGTTCGGATGTAAACAAACATTTGAGTTATGGCGGGGCCGTCCTGTTGGGAAGCTCGAAGCGGTTGCCTTCGCTACCGCCGCCGGTCGATGGTCAACGGTGAGATAAAGCGCGAAGAAAACGAAAGAACAGTGCAGTAGTGAGGGAGGAAGAGAGGGAGCAAAAATTGCCATCGCGATTGTAAATAGCTGAAAGCAAATTTTCACCGACGGGCATTCTCCGCCAGAGGGGTAGGAGAGGTGGACGAGAACGATCGTGATGGGGCAGGGTGGGTGGGTACCTGGTTGGGGTGTGGTACCGTTAGTTTAATTAAAGACAACAATATATCCTCGTAATGGCTGCTTCTATAGCATATAAACTAATCATTAGCAGACAAGTCTTGTGAGGTTATCGTGGAAGATCGCGTTGGTTTATCGTTGCTAGTTGCTAGGAAAACGAAATTATCATAGAAATAACTTGAGTAACAATGAGCCGGAGATCATTTGCGATTCCACACAGGCGCCGTCTATTAGTAAACCCAAATCCTGCAAGCCCCAGAGCAGTGAACCGATCTTTCAAACGATTGCCCAGTGCATGTAAGCGAAATTCCTCACTAATGTTGCACACTCGATCGCGAATTATAAATCGCTTTATTTTCACCTCATCCTGCACGGTAAGCCGCGACTCACTTTCTACCACCGCCAAGGAAACAAGATCCAGCGTATATGATGTGCACGGCACCATTCAGTGCCGGTAACGTGATTGTGACACGATCACGATCATTGGCGGGAATCAACGGTAGCATCAGCAGCATTTGAAATCAAATATTTCTCTAGGGGCTTTTACGTGCTCCCGTACGGGTTGCTGCACCGGGATGAGAAAAAAAACATCATGAAACAAAGTATATTTAATTACTGTATGAAAATTTATGATCTCAGCAAACGCAACGCATTCGTTATCGTTGGCGCACAAACCGTGCAAACTCGCGTGCCGTACGGTCGTTCCGGGTCGGTTTTGAAGCAACGAAGACGACGATGGCGTTGATCGTCGCTTCGTCTCGGTTCTTTGTCTCGCGCAGCAAGCAAATAAGCTTCCTAGACACGGTTGGCCCGACCGAGTTGACAACAGCGTGCAAACTATGTGCAGCATGCAGCAACTCGGCTCGTCCGTGCAGCCTACTTGAGCGCTCCCAGTTGGCGCGTCCAGTCCGCGCGGGTTTGTGCGCTTTAATTGGTTTGGCTTGGTTGGCGCTCGTATCCGGAGGCGCGTTTCGGTGTGAGCTATGGTGGTGGTGCTACCGTTGGCGCATTAGGGACTGACGACGACGATGGCGACGATGATGGTGAGGCCGCTTTTGCGCAGCAGGACCCGCAGCAGCATAATTGATTGCTTCTAATGGAGGCAGGCCGTAAATTCTTAGAGCGTGTGAAATTCATTCGAGCTTCGGATTGCTCGAACCAAACCAGCTGGTGGTGAGCGAAGGAAGCGGGGGAAGGTTGACACCGGCGTGCTCTCCTCGGGTCGGTTAGGCAGGTTGCGCGAGAGTTTTGCGCGAAAGCGAAAGAATTTTAATCGGTTTCCGAGTTAATTGAAACTGAAAACGGTTTTGCTGGTTGCATTTTGCTACTTCAACTTCAACTTCAGCTTCAGTTTCAGCTGCTGCTGGTGCTGCCATAGGGCATGCACTTCTGACACGTATGCGCTTAAGAGCAGCTAGCAGTCGATGGGGGCACGAATGCACCAATTTACCAGTAGGCACTGTACGTGGTGATTCAGGGTGATAATTGTGACCCCTGTGACGATTGACGTGATTTGCTTGCACTCCTAGTTACCGTTGGAGTGGCAACCGATCAGTCAGAGTTTGTCAAAACATCGGAAAGGGACGTGGATGAAGTGCGCAAAATAAGGCCGAGGTCAATGGAAATAACACGCGTTCGCGGGTGCGTTTGTGTCATAATAATTGCTTCCCAGTGCTCCCGGACAGAACGCACCCTTGTTTTCTTTCGCCGTCCTTACCATCAACCAGCACCCCGGGGGATACGATGGCTCAAGGGACGCGAAATGACTGCAATGTTAAAGTAATGACTCGATCAACTCGATCGTACGCGAGTTACACCTCCTCCTTATTGCTTGCGCTGCACAATAGCTCAAGGCGCGAACATTCCGTTTAAAAAAGCATTCGACGAATTTTTTCATCAATTTTTGTTGTTGGTAGTAATTTATTTAAATGCTCATATTTTAATTTAAAAAATACATAAGTAGGTTATGTTTACTAGGGAATGTGCAAAAAATAATGGAAACTCATGTTGGAAAACTTTATTGTCCTTTCGCTCTCATTTGCTGGCCCACTGTGCACAGCAGAGACGCAACTGCTTATCAATGAGAAAACCAGGAGCGAGGAGTCATGGGGCCAGGTTGAAAACAAATACACAACCGTTCCGATAATGATAGCCGTTCCTTAGCGTCCGAGCAGCTCATGCGTTCCATCGTGAAGTCGTGTGATTTGCACCCTAGAGCACATTAGGCTCGGGTAATGGCTGGCGCAGGGCAGAGGAAAGAGGAAGGGACAGCCAGGGGGCCCATTCAGGGACAGCAAGGGGCTCCTCAATTACTCCATTTGATAAGCAGCTAGGAGCAAAACGGAGCAGCAATTTTTCAACCAACTCATATCCGCCAGCGCATGAAACCGATTGTTTGTAATCAATAGCTTCGGCGTGCAACACCTCCCATTGTTAGGATAAAAATTTGCACGTTTTTCATCCTTACTTGAAACTAAAACAAAAAGAAACGCCGGTACGCAATGGTTTCGGTTTTCAATTACGCAAAGCCAAAACCAAAAAAAAAAGAGGACCACTCAAAATAAGCGCCGGTGGGAATAAAATGTGTCCAGGGCGAGCGGTGGTTTTGCGAGGATATTTATCACGCCATTAACAGCTCCAAAAAGGCAACCATTCGCCGGGCTGCACAGATGGACACGATAGGGCAGGGCGCGCGCGTCATATCAGTTTACCCGCGCGCCGCCTTGAAAGCGATTTGTGGTGCCGCCTTTGGCAGCGGCGGTAACAAAAAATCAATTAACTCGAACCTGAACCGCAGAACGGCACAACAAACAAACGGCGGCGAATGGGGCGGAAAGGGAGAACCATCTCACATCTGGCCGGTGCCATCTTCTGAGAAAAATGCACAAGCCTCGCGGACGGTGTTGTTACATGTCCAAAAACGGGGTACTTTACCGCGAGTCGCGGTCGACTCGAGTGGGATCATCCTCCGGTGCCGGAGAAAAAGCGACTCAGCTACGCACCCTTTCACGGTGATCGCGGTGTCGCGAGATCGAAGTAAGCTGATTATTCATTTTGCCCCCTGGGAAATGGAGCTCTTTATTTTTGGCGACCATGCACCGGCCGTTTCGGAGAGCCGTATGGAGAAAGAAAACGAAAAATAAAAAAATAAAATAAAAAAAAGCAACCGAAGCTTCCGACCGAGTCGGGGCGGAAACACGGAATATGCCATTGTTTCCATTTGCGGGTTTTATCGCGTGAAGCGATAAATACCATCGTGCCCCGTGTCTGTGTGTTATGCGTCTGTGCGCCGCGTACAGGATGATTAAACGATTAAAAACCTTTCCTTTTGGTTGCGTATAAAACAGGTCGCGATTGCGCATATGGTGTGCGTGTGCGGCTTTCACTGGGAAACTGATCGCTTGCTAAAAAACACCTGCGGCTGGAAACGGTTTTGTGGCGGGAAGCGGACCGGCCAACGCATCCCAGCCAAGTTGACACCCCGGGATTAGTTTCGGTCGTCAACACGCGGTCCCGTAGATCCCGCAGGTTCGCGATTTCTTCGTCCCGCAACGCACAACCTCCACGGATCGATTAATAAAATTTAATTACTTTCCCATTAATGGTGCACACGGCAGGAGGGCGCGCGGGAGGCAATGAAAACCCGGGAAAACCCAACCATTGATTGAGGTAAAGCCCACCGCTGGAACCAATCAAACACCGAGCGCGCTGGAGGCCAAAGGCCATCGTCGGGAAACAAAAGCTCTCGGTCTCCTGGGTGGTCATCATCGGGGCCATTCGGACCAAACCGCCCCTTCTTGCCACTCAATCAAGCGCACCATGAAGCGTCCTTTGCCACGCCATTGTCTTTGCGAAATAGTTAAGTCGAAGGAGAAAACAGAGAAAACAAGAGGGAATCGGCACTACTCCGACGGCCCCGCTGGACATCTTTATCGCGGCGCGACTTCGCTTCGCGTTTCGCAAGCGCTTCTTCGTGCAAAACCCTGACCGCGTACATCGCAAGGGCTGGGGCTCAATCAACATTATTCACGGTTTTCTAAAATACGATTAACCCGCAGCATCATGTCGAGCTGTCGCGGACCCTCGCAACGCTCGCGCTCAGGCAGCACAAATATTTGGAAGATTATTTCGATTTGCGCGATACTTTTTCGACACGCGCTGGTTCATCTGGATGAGGGTGGATTATGTGTGGAGGACAAGGCAAAAAACAAAAAACAATGATGAAATATTTACGGGGGAGAAAAGAATCGGTATTCGTTTTGACATGCGAGCAGCAAATGGCTGTGCTTAAAAATGACAAATCGCCGTCCATGCACTCGAGAGCGAACTAATCATTTTTCAAAGCGCACACCGTGCGCAGTAGTCTCCAGAGCGGGACACAACCGTTGTATCGGTGGAATCGCACGCCATGATTAAGCATTGAACAACACACCCGGTTTTGGGCATGGGGCCCCAGAGAGAAGCCACACCGAGATAAGTCCATTAATTATGCAAAAATGATAATTATGACCATTACAAACACCGGGAGTTAGAAAGTGGCAAATGTAATGACAGCTAAGAGTGGACATAAATATGCCCTCCGGTGGTGGCTGGTGGCTGGTGGTGGGGAAGAAAAGGCAGATAAAAAGCAAACCTTCGCCACCAATGTCTCTGCTCAGCTCACTGAACATACGCATTTCGATTTGGACATGAGTTTTCTCCACTTTGGGCCTGCTTACTTTGTGTTTCTGTCTGCATGTTATCGTCCGCTCCCTCCCGGGCTCCCCACTCCAGGCTGCGGGTCGATTCGCAGGTGATAATTACATCGTTTTCTAGGCTTCGATCGGGCCTGGCCGAGTCCCAATCCCAATGCAGCAACGATTGACTCGTTTCCTCGTTCGAGCGTGTGAGCGGCTAATTCCTTCTCCGCAAGCAGGTCTGAAATCCTGCCAACCAAAGAAGGCCATGCACACCAACACGGGCGCTCGTGTGCAACAGCGGACTGTTTGGATGCGGGTTTTTTTGTTGTTGTTTCAGTGGGTTGCGACCCGATCCCGGCACTTTGGCGCCTCGAATCCGGTGAATCGGTTGGTGGTAATTAATTTCCACGGACCGCCGTTTTCGGCGGATGCATTCCGTGGCGGTTCGGTTGTGTGTTGTTCGCTATCGATCGATCTCCGGATAGCGATAAGGATTGTGCCGGCGGCGAAGGTGTCTCGATTCGACGCGGACATTGCGCCCATCGCGGTAGGAAAATTCGATTTGTTCAATGGTTTTCGTAAATCATGCTTTTGCCTTCGGCGTGCGCGATGCGGCGGAGCTGTTGGGAAGGTGAGAGGGAATAGGTTTTCTGGTGATGGTTTTCGCAAAGGGCTTTGCATGGACGCTGAAATGTGTAGTTCAAAGTTGAAGGCTTCCTCCCCCGGGGGTGGAATTGGTTCACCAAAATGTTACGGCCGTTTAGCCGAAACGCTTTTCTCAATTTTCCAATCAATCAATCATCGTCGCTCGGTGGAGAGCGTTGCGGCCTTGTGGCATTTAAATCGCTCATTTCGTAATCGTATTAGCTGGGCAGCTTAACTGCCCCGACTATTATCAATAATTCACCACCTTTGAAGGCTCGCACTTCCTTTTGTCTTTTTTTTCCTCCGCTTCCAACAGCACATACATTCTCAACCCAAAAATTCCACGAACCACGTCCATCATAGGAATGAGAAAATAGGGGAAAAAAACTTGTTTCTCTATTTTCAACGCTCCTACCGGAAATCAGCACCACCGCCGCGGGTTGGATGAAACGAAACTATAATAAGCTCAAAACGATTGCCTAGACTTAAGCTATTGTTTTCCCGCTGGCTCCCGGGCATCCTCAAAAACAGTGTTTGTCGAAATTTTAATTTGATTTGATCATCATTATTTGGGGCCGTGTTTGTGGCGGGGCTGTAAGTGAAATTCCAGCGGCTACTACGGATTTGTAAATATTTGTACTTATCAAAGAAATTACTTATTTGAATTAAATTTCACTCCTCGCTTCTCTCGGCTGGG
>JXWZ01006028.1:0-11695 GCA_000956215.1 Anopheles farauti No. 4 | reverse complement strand
GGTGTCATCTTCGGGATACCCCTTCCCGTATATTCTCTGAGCGTTTTCTCTCCCGTTGCATGCTCTTCTTGGCTGTTTGTAACGTCCATTTCATTCCGATTCAAAATTTCAACCAATATCGTCGTCGCATTGCCTGCTTGGATTCATGATTGTTTGCTGTCGATTTCTTTCTTTCTTTTCAAGAAGACCGTTTCACCTCCTCAGCAAAAAAAAACACGAAATTCTCCCGCGTCTGGATTGTTCGAACACGGGTTTTTTGTTTTGTAGTTTTTGTGTATTTGCTTCATTTGTTGCGCTTCTGCCGCTGCACAATTTCCATCTAATATATAATGCAGGCCAAATTGGTATTTTAGAGCGTTTTTTTTTTGTTGTTGTCACATCTATTCTCGCTAGCACTAGTGAGGGCGTGGATGGTGTGGATTGTATGTCTTATTTAAATTATTCCACCTCACATTCGCACTCCTCGTAAGCTTTCGCACGGCATTCCATATGCCCGTCTTCCTATCGCTTTCGGCTCAGGCGCATACGCATCGTTCTTCGTGCATTCGTGAATTCACTTCAAATGTGCTTCTCCTTCTTACCCGGGCTAACCGATAAGAACACCTTTTAAATATGTATAAGCTTTTAATGCTCATGGTTCAAGCTGAATGGTCAAGAAAAAAATGTCATTTTATCGCGCGTGTGGCTGCCTCACGAAATGCAGCATGACCGCGCGCGCGGGGAATGTCCGTTGTCCTCTTTTCAAGGATGATAAATGCTTCCTCTGCTCGACGACACGAGGAGATCATCGGGATTACAATAGTAGACAGAGAGTGTGTGAGAGATAGAGAGAAAAAGAGAGGGTGTGTGAAACGGAAAGGTTGTACGCTTACTATTGCGCTATTGTAGAAGCATTGTCTTATAAGCAAAAAAGCCAAAAAGCCTTCATCATTATTTTCTTAAGCAGACGATAGGAAATGTTCTGGGTGGCTGGCAACGGCACAAAACACACAAAAATGCGTTCTTAGTGTATGCTTTATACACGCAAAAACGGCGTACGTAGGTTCTAAGCGTGGTAACTCCACAACCCCGCCACCCTCCCAATCTTCCATCTTGTGCCGGCGTTAGTGTTTTACGTTTTTGTTCGATTTGTAAGTCATGATTAAAAGCAATTATTGTTACGCGTGTTTGGCTTATGAATTACGTGGGTTTGGTAGCAGCCGAACCGTGCCCGAACCGAACACACATCCTCGCGTGCGTGAGCTATGAAATGGGCTCAACCAGCCACAGTGGCAGACGGCTCACTTTATGTTAGCTCCAGCGCTACTACCCATTGGTAGTAGTAGTAGAAGCGGTTTGGCAGAGAAAGTAAGTTGCTTTATCCTCGTCGTGGTAGTTCCCAACCATCCGTTTTCACTACTCCATCCTCATTCGTTTCCCATTGCGCTCCAATCATCCTGGTAACTCTTTCCATGCTACCCCTTTCTCGATATCGAATGTTTTCGAATGTCGCTTAATCTCCTTCACGCTTATACGCTACACGGATTCACTGGCATCATCGGCCGGATGCACAGAGAAATACACACATACACACATACACACATACACAATACGCATGATGCACGTCGTACGTTGTTGCAAACGCAATGCAAACAAACAAACAAAAATTAAACGAAAACCATAAAATACAACTCTCCTTTCCGAAAACACAATCACAATCCCAATCACAAATGTATCTCTTTTCGCGCTCCCCTGCTTTGCTCGCGTCATCAAATTGCTAATTGTTGCTTTAGCCGCGGTTGCGTCGGTGGCCGCTACTACTGGTGTTGCTTTAGCTGCGACTGCAGCCGCTTCACCTCCGCTTCCAGCTCGCGCACACGCTTCTCCGACACGTTGAGCGACTTGCGCAGGCTTTTGATTTCGTCCGCCTGCTTGCTGAACGCTTTCCGAAGCTGCAAAGAGCCAAAAGTTGAACAGTTAAAAAGAGGAGAAACGAAAAAAACGCTTCACACCATGTTCGAAAAACGCTTCACAACGCTCACCTCATTCTCCGAATTCAGCAGGTTGATGTTCTCGAGCGAACTGTTGCGCGAGCTGTTGCGCGAGTTGCTGAGCAGGTTGTTCTGCAGGTTGGCAATGTCCTTGTGGTTCGTCGTCTGCTGCCCAAAGATTGCCTGCAGCTGGTGGAACTTTGTACTCTGGTTGGTGGACGTTTTCTGGCTCTTCTCGATGATCTGCGGAGTGAAGAAGGTGGCTAGTATTAGTGACCGTGCGGCGAGGAGTTTTGCTGACGATGTTTCCCGTACCGTTTGCGGCCGGTAGTCGGGGATGGTCGGCTGCGAGAGGAACGCAAACTTCTTCGTATTATTATCGGTCAGCTTGCGGTTGTCCAGCAGTTCGTTTTCCTTGTTCGTCAGCGAGTGCTGTTGCTGCTGCTGCTGCTGTTTAACACTCAGCGCATGATTGTTGCCGTTGGTGTGGTTAGCTCCGTAGGTACCACCGTTCTGTTGATGGTTCCGGTCCGTTCCATTGGTGATCGGTGTCGTAATTGTGTGCCCATTGGTGTTGGTCTGATTTCCGTTGGCAAGATGGATGGAATGTGTTCGTTGAACCTTCGTTTCCGTGCTGTTTCGGTTCGATTTCCCATTGGACACCTCAAGGATGGATTCACCTGCAAGAAGAATACCGGCCACGGAAGTGTTAGTGTACTCGGTTATATCACCCCTCCCCCCCGTCCTCCTCTCCGTTTCCCCATGCCATCTTACCCGTCTTCATCGACATCAGGATGGGGGACACATTGCGACCCTGGAACCATTCCTTCGCACCGATCGCGGGCACGTTCGCGAGCGTGTCCGGGTAGAGATCGCTCTGGAAGAGCGTCGACTTGCGCGGCACAATCATCGAGATCGGCTCGCAGATGTTTCCCGCGGCGTGCAGCTTGTAGAACCGGAACACCTCACACTGGTGCACGTTGACGCCACGCTTCGGCATGAAGCCGAGCGCTTTCTGGGGCTGACCGGACAGGAACTGGTTGAGGTAGTGCACGTACGGCGGTTCGTCCACCACCTCGTAGTACCGGATGTTTCCGTCGCCCTTGCCCGCCAGATACACCATGCGGGTGTCGTAGTCGTAGTACGGCGTCACGATACCGCTCGAACTGTCGATCACCTCCTGCGTGAGCGGCTTCCGCAGGTCGTGCTGATCCCAGACCGCGTACTGACGGTCGGAGTGACGCGAAAAGCCCGTCGTCAGGATGCGCCCGTTGTCCAGGAAGACCGCTTTCGAGCACTTGGTGCCGAGGTGACAGATACCCTCCTGAAGGAAGAATAGATTTGTTAGGAGCGCCACAGGACCCGACACGATTGTCTCAAATACCCACCGACACAACGATACCGCTGCGGGGCTCAATCACACGCAGCTTCTTGTCCTTGGACGTAGTGGCAATCATCGAACCATCGCGATTGATCGCCAGACTGTAGATCATGTCGACGTGACAGTCGATGACGTTCAGCAGTGGACGCTCCGCATTTCCCACGTCCCAAACGCACACCGTATGGTCGAAACCAGCGCTCAGCAGCACATTCGACGCCGTCGGGTGCCATTCAATGTGCAGCACCTTACGCTTGTGGCCGACCAACTCCGCGGTGTAGCTCGTCAGATTGCTCACCAAACCACCCTCCGGGATGTTCCAGATTTTGATCTATTAATGAACACAAAAACAAAACCAACATTAGTTTACGCTCCGTGCGGTTCTCCCTCCCTCTCTCTTTCTACTCCAGCGCTCACCGTGCAGTCGTCGGAAGCGGACGCAATCATGTGGTCATCGAAGGGGTTCCACTTGAGGTCGTGTATCTGACCGGCGTGCCCGATCACCTTGCAGCACTGGAAATCGATCCGGCCGGTCGTCGCGATCGGTATGACGACGAACGTCGTATCGGCCACGATCGCCAGGAAGGTCGGATTGACCGCGCAGAAGTTACCATCGTTGCCGCTGCGGACCACGCTGATGTCGGTGTAGCAGCACTCCTTGCGCGTTGGCAAACCGTACACGTGCCGGAACTTGGAGGGCCGAACGCCACGGAACCAGAGCTGCGGGAAGAAACACACGCAAGAAGGTTTGAGGTTAGAGATCATATCGCTGCTCTCTCTTTCTCTCTCTCTCTATCTCATCGCAGTTGGTGTTAATCGTTGTGTGATTGAAAAGGTTAATAGAAGATCTACAGCGGACCGGAGTGGGAGCGTTTAGTTTAGTGTCGGTCGTCTTCCGTCTCCTTCCACGCGTTGGTTACCTGTGTGTTGGTCATATCTCGCTCGTCGCTGTCCGCGATGTCGTCGGTGCTTTTGCTGATGCGCTTCTCTTCGATGCCTCCGCCGCCGCCGCCGCCACCTACTCCTCCACCACCACCACCTCCGTTGCCAGCGAGGCCTGTTACACCGCCCGCTTCACAGAGGGCGCGCAGTTTACCGACGAACTCGCTGCGAGTTCCGCCGAACTGGACGGTTGCAATTTATGGAATAATTATATTCAATCAATGAAGATTTCATCGACGGCGAGGTTTAAAGGTTTCGATCGTAGAATGGGAAGAGAAAATATGTAACATTGAGAACCGAAAAATTGCTAGAAAAACCGCGATGGTTGTGGCAAAAGCTACGGGAAATCTGTAAGACGTCAGACGTTAGAAGCGTCCAATCATGAAATGTTGGTCCTTCGAACCGGATGACGTTTGACAGGTGTTAGTGTTAGGGTGGAGGGAGATTGTGGGATATGATCATTGGGCTGTAGAAAAAAAAAAGGGACGTAGGATTTTGTGCGTATGTGTAACCGTCAGCAAAACAAACGACCCCACGAAATGCTATTTTCTGCCGATTAAACACCTTTCGCCCTCGCGTGTGACTTTGATTGACCGTTCGTCGTACTAAGCGCCTTTGGCTTTCCAACACGCCCCTCGGTGAGGGTGCCGATGAAGATGATGTTTCTGATCCTACAGGTGTTGCTACTGCTGCTGGTGATGATGATGATGATGATGATGATGATGATGATGATGATGATGATGATGATGATGATGATGATGATGATGATGATGATGTTGATGTTGATGAGATGGTTAGGATGGGCACAACAGGTTAATGGCGATGGCTTCAACGTGGTTGCAATGACGCGCCGGAAGATGAGCCCCCTCGCATCCGTGGGACTTTCTCGTTAATCATGTTGCGCAGTTTTTCGGCGCTGTTCGTTTCCCTAATTCGACACGCCGGTTTCCATGGCCGCGCGGACCGGTGAGAAACGCTGTGCGCTACTGATTAACGAGCAACACAAGTCACTTCACTTTGCGCGCTCCATGCGCGTCTTGCCGGTATGTATGCCCGCCGGGGGCCAAAAACGAGAGCTCCAGAGATTCGCGCTCGGCCAGGGATAGGTCACGTACGCGACCAAGCAAAACCGGTGGTGGTGTGAAAGGGATTTTCTAGCGAATTTTGTTTTCCTTACTTGCGCTACCCGTCTTCACCACCGTCTCCGACCGAGATGATTAAGGAAGGCGCCCGGTATTGGGAAGCACAAATCGCGCACAAATCGCGCCGTTGTTCGCATACGTCTGCCGGCAACCTCGCACCCGAAACAGGCAGAAGTCGAAGGGGCCGTGATAGAAAATAATAGCAACGGAGCGAACGGAGAAGTAAAACTCGCAAAAAAAACCCCACACATAGAAACACGTGAAACAAAATCTCCAGCAAACGCTGCACGAAACAACGAAAAAAAAACCATCAACACGGTTTGGCCCCGCAGGCCAATGTGTGAGGTGAAATTACACCGAAATCTGCGAAAGAAAAACAGAGAAAAGAAAGAAAAAACAAAAACAAAATAAATAAAAAAAAATGTAACAACAACACGGGAAAGGAAAAAAATACATAGATACAACAACAAACGCAAAAAAAAGAAGAATACGCAACGAAGAAATGGAAACTTAGAAGAGAGTAATGTGAAGAGTTAACATTTAAACCGCAAATCGAAAACCTTCTTCATCGCCACCTAACCTCGTCGACCGACCCTAACCAGGGTTAGCCATATTTTCTCCATCGCATCACCAGAAAGGGATGAAAGTGTGAGTAGGCCATGATCAATCATGTGCTTTTTTTTTTGTCTGTGCGCGCGAGCGCGCGCAAAATGCGAAAAGCCTTCCCCCTGCCGTCCCCTTGGATGCTTTCGTGGCACTAAAATTAAAACCCATGATTAAAAGTAGGTTCACCACCTACAGGGAGGCAGCATTATACTACCGCCACCAACATCATCCCCCGCCACCGGGGATGTAAATCTCTGCGAAGGGTTTTTCGTACCACTTCGCGTGAGCGACATCGGACCGAGAAGCAAAACCAAACCAAAAAAAAAAGGTGAGCAACATACATGCACACCCTTCCACCTCCTCCTACCCGGGCGTCCCAATGTTTGCGGGGCTCGTTTTTTTTTTTTTTTTGGTGGTCGACTTTTTTCCTCCACACATGCGAAAGGAATATGCTGGCTATGAGGGGTACACTGTGGGGGGAGAGGGGGGGGGATGTTGTTGGTGTGTCGGTGATTTTAGAAAGCACCATCATTATGATCGGAAGCAGAGCTCGCTCACCCCGAAAATAAGCATATGAATGTCCAGCACGGAAGGGTAAACCGTACCCTCCCCCCTCCCTCCCCGCTGGGCTAGGGGCTTCCAGCTGTTTCAGTGGACGACGGGTCGCCGCTATTACTACTGGTCTATTTCATTTCCATTTTTTGTTGTTTTATTTTGTGGATCACCCAGCCAGCCAGCCAGCCAGCCAGCCCGTGGCGAAATAAACGGGATCGTAGCGATGGCGATGGATGATTTAGGAAATGAACAAGAGAAAACAAATCGAAACGGGACCCGCCGGCGCGGCACGATATGCGCCCGGTACCATGCTGTTGGTAGTGTTGATCTGCAGACAAACCGACAAATAAAAAAAAAACAGGTGATACATAAACACTCGTACAGATCTCGCCTTCCCTTCGCCTCCCCGGGCAGGTACTCTTTTGTTACATTAAACAAGTTGGCAGTGTTAGTTTTTAATCCAAGCTCCTCATTTGTTTTTTTTCTTTTTTGGTTAATTCCGGATCGACCAGTCCGGAGTATAACATGACGATCAGGCGATCGATACTGATAACTTGCTTTCGTCGGTGTGTTTTCCAGCATCGGAGGTTTCGATTTCGTTTCCCAGCTCGGCCGACCCGTAGCGATTCGGCACGAACGGAGAAGACATGGTGCAGCAAAGTCTAAAAAAGTGTCGAGTTTTTTTTTCTTACTTTTTTTTTCTAGCACTCAACCATGGCCGGTGATGATGATGATAACTAGCGCCGCGGACCGGTGTGATAACTAGCGGCACAGAAGATCGGATGTCTTACACGGCCGGCCAACAAGGAAAACACTAATCAATTAAAGCCGATCGAAGAGCGCCTCCTCCTCGGTGCGGTTTTTGCGCCACAACACAGCCGGAGCTCGATCGCGAAAGAGAATCGTGGCGAAGAAAAACAAAAGCTAGTGGGAACGGCGATGGTGTGTTACATCAGCGCACACACACCGGACATTTTCAATTTTCAACACACTCGTCTTCCTTCGTCGCCGCGTAAGAGATTCGACGCGCGGGTAATGGTTGTTGCATTACTAAATCGACCTGAAAATGAAAAATGCATCGGAATGGAGGAGCGGAACGCTTCACTGCAGCTGTCACCTGATTCAATTGCGATTTTTCAAAACTTTGATTGGAGTGCGTTGCAGAGTTTTTTTTTTTGATTATATACTGCTACAACTGCGTACGGTGATGAAACACAGCTGAGCTTTACACAATCTCCCGGGCAAAAGTTTCGCTGCGAACACTAGAAAGATGGGCGGAAAGAGTTGAGACATGTTGGAAGCCAAGAAAAACTTCAGGACCTAGATGCTTCGGGGTTTGATACCGATCGCACGTACTTCAATATGGAATAGAAGTACTCGCATAATTTACTACAATAAACCCTGGCAAAAAACGCAATCCATAAGGCCTGGTAATACCTCGCATTCCTACAATTCCCATAATTCGCAATTATTGTGGTCACAGAAACCAGAAACCAACATCAATCTGATCTGACTGTATCTTTCCCTAAAATCTTCGTTCCTGCATTATGTCGCATAGACTTTCAAAAGAGTCGAAAAATAACTTCAGGACCAAGACTGTACTAAGTTGAATCGAAAATTAAAGCTCAAAATTAATGCATACTATTGTAAACAATGTTGTGTCTAATCAATCTACGTACGAAAAGCTATGGCAAAACATCGGAAACCATCGGACGTGCGGTAATGCCAATGACACCTATAACCTAACCTGCTCCAGTAGCAATGCTCCTCCCCAAAAAAACAAAAAAAAAACAGGTGTCCCCTCGGTTTCCCCCCCTTCACCAAGAGCAAGTTTCGATACCGCTCCGCAACTAGTTCCTCCAACCATATGGGACAAACACCGTCGCGCCGTTAGTGGATGTGAGCGCGGCTGTTAAATGGCAAATGACCCACCGAATGACAGACAAGCGAACGGGCAGGGGGGCATGGGGGCTGCCGAGGCACTGGCGGGAAATGTGAAATTTTACGCCTCGATTCACGCGCACACCGAATGGGTGGGGCGGGTGTGGTAATGGAGAGTGTTAAAGGGAGCTCCCGATCTTTAAAATTAGGAACTCCCTGCCCCTGTGCCCGTGGTCGTGGATTCGCGTCCGATCTCGGCGTCTCCACGGTTCCACGCCTCTCGGTTGTGATTAGTTCCGGCGGAAGTGCCGCAGTTCTTGCATCAACACTGGCTTGACAGAGGAGGGAGCAAGGGTAGGTGCTCGTTCACTTATCTCACCACGGGGCACGGACGGTGTCGCGCGAACCAAAGCCAAAGAAACCACTTGCACACAGCGCGATTAGAGTGAAAGTCGTCCACGGTGTGGACCGAGAGGTGGAAAATCAGCTCCAGAGACTTTGCCCCAGCGTCAGTTCCGATCCGGTCCCGGTTTGGTGGCAATCGATTGGGGCGGGCGGGCGAGACGGAAGGGACGACAACAAACACATGAACGCTTATCGTTAGCTGACACCGGAAAAGGCAATGGAGCAGGTGAACGTTGGTGTTGTTGGGTGTTTTTTTTTTTCGTTCGTATCCCAGCTTGTAGCAAGTTTTAGACCTCAACAAGGGCAGCTGGAGATGGAAGAACTGAGGTGCATCTGAGGCTGTTGTTTGCTCGATGGCTGGCGTGAGGTTTAAATAAACGCGATCGATAATCGATGGAAGGCGAATTACTTCCAGCAAACGACTCAGTAAGCACTATCATATCCCAATAAACTTGTACAGCAGGCGAGAAGAGCTGGTTGAAGATGTTCTACCAGAGCACACGGTACGTCCTCTAAATCCTCTAAATAACTTCAATATATTTTTTGTCGTTTCTTCAATAAACGTCCAAAACTTTGGGAAATTTTGCCCCGAAAAGCCTTATCTTACCCAGTATGAAAACCACCGTAAAGAGAACACCACACGTATTCTAAAGTATGTTCACCACAGTGGAACGATAAATGATGGTCCACTGCAGTGTGGAGCACACAGTTGCCCAATACAAAACTCCTCCACTCTGCGGTATTCTTGTGGAGTGACGTGCTCGTCCTTGACACAAAATTGCACACAGTTTGTGATGCAGGTTTTTCTGCCGCTACCGTTCGTTTTTTGCAGCTCCTGCGGATCTTTACACACAACTCATATAACCTAAAAACACACACTTACGAAATCCTGTTTCCGGAGACATCCTCCCCAACCGACAGCAGCAGCAGCAGCAGTAGCATCAGTTCGAGTTTTCATCCAAACGGGTGTTGCCAATTTTGGCAACCATTCCTAGCAGGACACACGGGCCCGTCCTCTTACCGAAAGCAGCACCAGCGGGAAGGTCTCGCTGTTCGTATCTCCCAGAACAGAAAAGCTCCCGTTTGGGTGGGAAACAAAACGTGTGGCCTTGAAGTTTTGCTGACGTCAGAATGGAAACGGAAACGGCGCTTGGGGGGTGTGAGTGTGAGGAAGTCCGGGAACGGCAGGGAAAACAAACAACGAATTCGATTACGGCACCCGAACACGGCAGCGAGATGAAAATCATATTCGCACCGCACAAGGCTTCGCTCTCATTAGCCGCACACTGAGCTTTGCTTTTCACGCTTCACTCGCCCGTCCATTTAAAGTCGTTCGGTTAATCGTCAAATTATACTCATCCTCATCGGGAGGAACCGTAATGGAGTGTTAAATCGGGGAACAATCAAATAGGAAACCATAGCGTTTCTTGCGGAACGGGCGTGCGAAAGCCCAACGGAACCCAAATCGATGCATCGACGCTGGTAAGCTAGTGCGGCTTGACCGCGTGCCCAAAGTTGCGCAAAGTCAAACGATCGTATTTTTGGAACGAACACGAGTAATTGACATAACCACTGGGTGCAGCCAATGCTGTTGTATAATCATCCATGCAGCGGATAGCGAGGGGCTACAAAACAAAATAAAAAAAAAACTAAAATAATACGTGCCAAAATTTAAGGGGAGCCCATATATTCGCAATTTTCGACCTATGATGGAGCTCGTGAAGGCCTCGGCGGGAAGACCAAAACGAAAGCACACATATTTCCGCAAATATGTTGTTAGGCAACATTGGTGGATGATTTATCAACGGCAAAGTGAAGATGAAAGCGAACATAAATTCGATTAATCATATAACACCGATTTTATGTCCTCTCTGCGAGGGTGCTTTCAACGGTGCTGATGTTTATCGTCTTGGCTTTCAATAAACCGCGTTTAGCAAGCTGTATTACGGCCGTGAACGAGATACGGTTTCGCGCAACTGGTGTGCGGGGAGCGCGGAAAGGATTGGGATGCGGGCGGAAAAGGATCCGGGGAAGAGGGGAAGCGTTGGAGCGTTGGAAGGTTGGATGAAATATGCAAATAAGTTTACATTGAACGTCGACGAACGCGTGCAAACGCTGCTCATTGTCGTGGTCGTGTTTGAATTTGGGTAAATCTCAGTAAAAAAAGGACGTCGCTGGGACCAGAATGGGCCAGCGAAATCTTCTGTTTCGTCTTTTTTTTTTGTTGTTGTCTTCCTGAACACACACGGGTGCGCCGCACGTGCTGCGGCGAAAGACACAGATGTTGGATGGATGCGGTTTGCGGCACTTGTTTTTCACGGAGATTTTCTGCTTGCTACACTAATAAAGACGGCTGCGTTTGCTTCACTACATTCACACTGTCGCTGTGGAGAACAATAAAAAAAATACGCGCTTATTTCAGCATCAAGTGAAAAACAAAGCGGCTGGCCCGAAGTGGAACGTAAAAATTGATGAATAATTTGTAATACTGGCACAACGGATTCGCACACAGCAACGCCAGAAAAACACACGGACTACATCACTCGCGGTCCTTCGCGTTTCACCGTTTGGTTGGCTGCTGCAGTTGGGTCGATTTTTCCCCTACGCAAAAAAAAATAAATAAATCGTCCCCCTACTTCTTCGGCAACCCCCGTGGCTGACGGTCGGGAAGGTTTGATGCCGGTGTAGGGATGGATGAGGATGAGTCACTATGCACAAGGATGGTAAGGCGTCGGTCGAGTAAATTCCGATGCATCACCACTACTACCAGTGTGTACTATACACCACCACTACAGATACACACACACACACAAACA